>JBCEZV010202187.1:0-12300 GCA_039654365.1 Cataglyphis livida
TCGCCGAGGCCGAATACAATGTTATTGTTTTCGCGGCCGAAAATATGTTGCGTGCTATGACGTATATACGGTGTCGAGTATTAAATAATACGAGTATTTTAAATTATAGATTAATAAACGAATTAAAGATTAAATTATAGATTAGTTAATAAATGAATTATTTAATATTATTTAATATTATTTAATAAACGATTAATATATCATGGAGCTTATTATTATGTTAATCTTTATTCGAACAATTTGATTATTTTATTACGCGTTTTCTAGCCAAATTATATTTAAGTTATCAAAAAATCGAATAACAGAAAAATATGAAATATAGTTAAGAATCAAGTATTTTTTAGAGAAGTAATTATTGTTTATAAAGAGAGAAAGAGAAAGAAAGATTGCGATAAAACAATAATTTAGAGTTTTGATTTTAATCATTTCGATTTTCGATTAAAACGTCACGCAAAATACGCGTTTTGGAATTTATCTATTATGATATAATTACGTATTCAAAATTTAAAGTGTGTGAAAGATAATTAATTATTTATGATATGAAATTATTTCCCGATACTTATCGCGATCGCGTTGAGTAGAGAAATTTTGTGGATTGTTTCGCGTTCCTTACTGTTCGAGTGTCGCCGTGAGAATAATAAAGCCGTAAGCCAACTAGCGCGCTAATGTTTATATCACCAAGGCCGAATACAATGTTATTGTTTTCGCGGCCGAAAATATGTTGCGTGCTATGATGTATATACGGTGTCGAATATTAAATAATACAAGTATTTTAAATTATAGATTAATAAATGAATTATTTAAATTCCAGATTAATTAATAAACTAATTATTTAATAAACAATTAATATATCATGAAGCTTATTATTATGTTAATCATTATTCGAATCTATAATTTGAATCTTATATTTTATTACGCGTTCTCAAGCGAAATTATATTTAAATTATCAAAAAATCGAATAACAAAAAAATATGAAATATAATTAAAAATCAAGTATTTTTAAAGAAGTAATTATTGTTTATAAAGAGAGAAAGAGAGAGAAAGATTGCGATAAAACAATAATTTACAATTTTAATTCTAATCATTTCGATTCTCGATTAAAACGTTACGCAAAATACGTGCTTCGGAATTTATCCATTATGATATAATTACGTATTCAAAATTTAAAGTGTGTGAAAGATAATTAATTATTTATGATATCAAATTATTTCCGATACTTGTCGCGATCGCGTTGAGTAGAGAAATTTTGTGGAATGTTTCGCGTTTCTTACTGTTCGAGTGTCGCCGTGAAAATAATAAAGTCGTAAGCCAACTAGCGCGCTAATGTTTACATCAAGGCCGTATACGATGTTATATTTTGATTATTCATTGCCGAAATATTTTCTCTACTATAACGTATATACAAACGGAATATTAAATTATACAATTATTTTAAATTATAAAACAATTATTAAATTATATACCGCGGAGTTTATTATATACTGGCAATATTGTTACCTTTTTTCCGCGATGCTGATTGGTTTTCTCGACGATGCCCTGAACATTGTTTTATATTAATAAAAGCTTGTCATAACTGACAATGAGCGACACATTTGATAGTCTAAATATTAAGTTGTTGTGTAATTTTTATTTAATTTATTTTGAAAAAGTAGGAAACTAGAATAATATGTAAGTAATTATGTACACATACACATAAAATAAAAGGTGTGCGCGTAGCGCGCGTTAATAATATTCTAGTATAAATATAAAACAAAGAGATATAAATAGAATATTATATTATGCAAGTAAGAAAAAACTTTGGCATTTTTGACTAATAAAATGACATAATACAACAAGTCTTAAAACTGGAACTCTAATTAATAATAGAACGACTTGGCTGACAGAGTAATTTTAATCGTATATTTATTATCATCTGAAATGCGTTGCTGAAAGGAATATCACGCAAAGTCTCGAGGCTTTTTAGAAACATACCTCCCGTACACTAGCTAAATACTTCATTTGACAAGGTTGTCGACTAAATAAAATTACAGACTCATGCCAGTAGGTCGCGCACATATTAGCATTATCTGATTGGCAAATCGTGTTTCAGCTTCATAAAAAAAAAAAGAAAAGGAAAAAGCGAAATAGGTATTGTATTAAACCGCGAAAATGTGCAACAAACTCGCAAGCTGCAGTTTATCGATTACTCTCGAACTCGGTTCGTATACTCCATTTTTCTCTCTCAAAGAAATATATTTTATTTTCAAGAAAAATATTTTGCTTTCCAAACACACGCGTATCACATTGTAGGGAAAAATTGACAAAGATGAGATCCTTTAAATGTAAGATTTCTTTTAGATTTGCAATCGTAGAAAGAAATTATTTTTACATCTGGATCTCTTAATTTCTCTGTATGTATATAGAGTTGCAAATTTACTAGGAAATCAATCAAGTTATAAGCGAAAAATGATAATCGATATTATATGGATTTCTCTCTTTCTCTTTCTATTTTAGAGAATCGCGGTTCTATTAATCGATATTCTGGGGTTAATTTTATCCAACTATTCTGTAGATTAGAAACTTGACATATATGATGACGTAGATGCTGGTGGAAAGGTGCTAACTTCTCGAAACTAATAATCGATGTGACAAGCAGATTTCCCATTTCCAATCGAAACCATTATTAAGCCATCTACTGTCCTCGCGGCACTTTGTCCGGATTGGTGGTTTCATCCCCTTCTTCCTTGCGTTTCTCGGGAGCTCAAGTCGGGATTTGGCCGGGCGCCAGCGTATTCATTCCAGAAACTAGCCGCTCGATCTAAGGGGCCAATTATTTAATCAATTCCACCCTCTTAGCGGTCCGGGATAACAGAGATGGCCCATTCGAGGCGTGGAACTGCCGACAACGACGTCGACGTCTACGACGGTCGACGACGACAATTGAAATCAGTATATCCTTGTCTTGCTCACGAATCCGAATCCGACTGTCTCGCCTACCAACGTTCGGACACGATCCAAGGACATCATGTATAGAATCCCGTACGAAATCCATCCTTGTGACGAACATTACGACATCTCGAAATATTAAACGCTAGGTACACTCGGATAGATTAATCACACTATTTCATTATTAATTTCTTTATATTCTAGGAGTCGTAAATATTGTGGCGGATTTCCCGATAAGAGAGCACGATCTAAACGATCGCTTACGGCCACTGCGACTCAAATGGTAGCAATACCTTTTATGAGTCTTTAACTATTTCTCTTTTAAATATATAAATCTTTATGTATATATATATTAAACATCTTGTGTTACAAAAATATAAAATATTTATTTTGCAATGAAAAAATTTTTAAAGAAATCTTTTTTTTTTTTTTTTTTTTTCTTTAAGTAAAACATATTTTTTTATAACTCTGCATTGTAGAGTCTCTATTTTGTTTAGAGCTTTTAAAGTTCTCAATCTGTCACAAAATAGATATAAATGCGCGGATTTATAAACTCGAATATTATTATGATCGAGTTAACAAACAAGCCATTTCTTGTATGGTGCATTTGTAATATATCGGTTTATATTGATCGCATATCACCATATCTAAAGCGCCATGAAGCAGGTTTAACGTCAGTTAATTTGAAACTTTGGCACAGCAATTGCGAATGAGCGAGAGAAAGAGGAATAGGGAGATGGGATAGATGGGATTTCATGAACTCGCGAAGATCTGAATATTGCCAATGAAATTAAGGGGAGTGAAGGAAGTACGTACCACGTCGTATATACCGTGTTACTCAATTTCGCTGATAATATTATATCTCAGTTGAGTCAATTTTCCTCTTATTAACAATTAACGCGTCGCTAAATTACGATCAATTATCTATTGCAAGATGTAAATGAAAAAAAAAAAATCCGAGCCCATTGATGTTTTAATTAATTATATTAGTTTTATATTGATGTTTATTGAGAATCGTATATGTTCTGTTTTTTATCGCAATGCCATTTCTTATTAGATTAGTTCTTCTCAGACAGATTTATCGAATGATACATTGAGATAAAAAAAATATTGATATCTAAAAAGAATATTATAATTAATATAATTTTAAATATTAAATTGGAGATTAAATCTCTTTTTCTTCTCCTCATTTTTATAATAGTTTGACAATTTGCGTAATCAAATGCAAAGTGATATTTATACTCTGTGATACTTTAGTCTCCCCTGGGTATCCCGAGACTATCGAATAATTAAACTACCAAAACTGCCGTGTAGTTAGTAGTAAGAAGTATTGAACGCAATAGGTAAATTCACGCGGCTAGGATCGTGGTTTTGCCGAGCTCGCCACGTTGTACATCACTGGCCCCATGAGAAACTGATCCTATAAACTGCACGCGCGAAATCAGAATGCTGGCCATTAAACTCGATGGCGCAGTGGTCAATGGCATCACTGAATTAATTCAGGATACTTATTCTGAGATTCTAGACATTCAAGTCATTTTCTCTCTATATATTTTACATAGATATATATATATATATATATATATATATATATATATATTTTTGCATTTTTTTTTTCAATTTTGAATCATTAAAATTAATCTTAATAAATACGTTATGCGTTTAACTGAATAAAGTCTCGTTATGTAAATGGTAAATAACAAAGAATCGTTTATGGACGATATAAAGTACTCGCACACATCCTGAAATATAATATCAATTTAGCTGCGATTTAGCGAAGTCTGAGTCACCGTAAAGTTTTTCCTTCTTGTCATCTATATTGAGTTTTGCTAGCGCAAGTGACGACGGTTTGCTTCTTAAGGTAGATCCTTATTTTTTTGCACATCGAAACAATAGAAATTTGACCACGTGAACGCACGCCAGGTTCGATAGCCCGGAATGCGAATAATGAGAGAAGAGATCGTGAGGAATGAGTGATAATAAGAATTGCACCTACACACTCTTGTTAATTTGCAGCAGAGTAGATCCTCTTATCGGTTACCTGAATTTGCGAAATTTTCGGAAAAAAATTGTGGATTTTAAGAATAAGTTTTCTACCTCGTTC
Source organism: Cataglyphis livida (assembly GCA_039654365.1). Taxonomy (NCBI): domain Eukaryota; kingdom Metazoa; phylum Arthropoda; class Insecta; order Hymenoptera; family Formicidae; genus Cataglyphis; species Cataglyphis livida. The sequence goes on from JBCEZV010202187.1 coordinate 5,030, forward strand.
AATTCTATCATCGCGATCTCGAGAGGAAATCTATTCTTCTCTCGCTCCTAGCTCGCAGGTGGTAATTCGCTCTTGTGTACGAGGCGCGATCGACTCGCATGTTCCTCCGGACTCGCATGAAAATACGATCGAATGTGCATATACACGTGATCGCGATATGGATCGCGGTAGCGTGTATATAGGTCAGTTATACATAGAGATCGCAGAGTACGCGATGCCAACATGCATTCACAGTAATGGCAGATATGGTAGACCCATTTAAATATGTATGCAACGAGCCACACACACACACACATACATACATACATAAGAATTCACGAACATTTCTTTCGTCAGCTTTCTTCCCCTAAATATCGACTTTTTTCGCGTCGACTCGCAAACTTTGCAGCATCGAGCATATTTATAACGCGATTATCGACAATCTTTACTTCCAATCGGAGACACCTGTCAGAGATAGAACTTGTCTCGCCTGTGTTACGAAGTATTATAAGCGTATAACCGAAATACGATTCATCGTTCTTAAAAAATTCATTGTTTATCGAATTTTTTTCGAACGAGTAAGCATCTTTCAGAGAGATATCTTACAAAGATATCTTTTGTCATCGAGATTCGACGATCCACGATAATTCACGATAACGAGACGCACAGGTTGAGTAATAGATTCACATTACACTAGCCCGCATGGATTTCCTCTGCCAACGGTGTGACGTATCGCGCGTGCAAGTTACCGTGTACGGTAACTTCGTCATGACGTCGAGGACTGGTATTAATTTAATGTTAGCCCGCGGTAGGGGAACTAATTATAAAATGCATGTTATGCGGCGGTCTTCAAGTTCTCACACTGGTACATTCAACTGTTTACTCAGAGTTTATTCGACCCCCCCTCGATCGTATCTCTTTATAAAGAATTTCACAAAATTTTGAACATGCAAAGTTTCTCCCGAATTATCCAATTCACAGATTTAATTTTCGTTTAATTAGTTCAACAACTATAATTATTAAAATATGCACACAATTTCTCTCTTGTTATTTACATACTAAAAATAAGCCACTCGTGAGAGACGATGAAGAGAGAAAATGTATAACTCCTCACTTGTGTGTTGGCTCAATTCGACGCTTCTGATATGCATCATAAAAAAGCAGCTCTTACTATGGCGGTGGCAGTAATTTTCGCATCTCACATCGTGTAAGGTCGTGACGCGTAGCTTTTTACGATCGGAGAAATAATCTCCTGCATTATAGCTATGGGAGCCCGTCGCCGGTACACTGACAATATTCAGGCGCATAATTCTACCTATCGCCTCCACCTTTCCATTCTCCTTGCGCAAACTTATTTACGTTTCGCGTATATAAAAGGAACATAATGATCGCTTATCGAGAACGGGTCGTCGCGTAGCCTCGATTTTATTAAGAGCGGCAAGTTTAATGAGCGTCGTTAAAGAGCGACTACGTAAAAATCGAGGAAAATACACGGGATCAAGCACCTGTCGCGGCGGATGAATAATCACGAGATATAAAGTTCGGGGTCAAACCCCGAGAGGGGAGGAACGGAAGAAGGATAGCCGAGGATTATTACGCGAGGATGGCGTTGTATCGCGAACGAATGAAAGACATGATAAAACGGTGTCGCCTTAAGTACTTGAATGTCAGTGGGGAGAGTGATCGGGGGGATGGGGGGGGGAGGGGCTGCTGCGTATGTATATCGCGTGTTGTACAAAACGAGGGGGAGGGATAAGAAGGTATCTCGGTGGCAGAGCGAGGGTGCGATATAGCAGGAGCAAAGCGATATCACGCCCGCGTTATTATACGCCGAGTTAACGACGAAGATTGTTTCTCAAAGTTAATTTACATCTACCGGGTCCCGCCTAAGAGATGAGAGGCAACGTGCCGATACCACCTCCTCTCTCTCTCTCTCTCTCTTTCGCGCGCGCGAGCGCGCGCACAGTCTCGGCAAATTAATATTCCGCTCTATTCGGGGAATCTTCGACGATGAGACCATGCAACATATCGTCGCCGAGCTCCGCAAACAAGACGGAATAACAATGGTTAGGTTAACGCGCGCACCAAAATGGCGACGTATCTCAAAATGCATCCGCTTGTTTGCTGTGAGAAGCTTCACGCATGAAGGAACCTATTCGCTTTATCACGGCAGTGATACTGTACACATATTACATATCTTTCATTATTATTATATTACACGTGTGACAAGTTTAATCGAAGAGAAGCACAGTTTTCTAAGCAAATAAATTTTTCAATTGAGAACAGTTATCTCTACAAATAATGAGAATAAGATTATTTATTATTTCGTAGATGAATTAAAATAATATTAAATTTTAAATTATTTTTATTATACCACTTAATATTATCTTAATTAAATTGTTAATATTTTATAATAAAATATTTAGTATAAAATAGAAATCAATATAAAAATAATAAATAATAAATTTTATAAATATATTTTATAAATATATATTTAGTTCGCTAGAGATTTTTTAATAATACAATATGAGTATTGATCTTTTCAATATCTCTATTGCAAAAATAAGATGTTTGGTCTCCAAGAATATTTAGAATAATAAATAATAATGATGAAAATATCCTATAGTAGATAACATTATATAATGGCATTAGCTAGAAAATAGAAACGGATCGCGCGATTCTCTTTGTATAATTTTGGCAAGACGTTATAATTTTCCACAATTTCTCGCGCAACGCGGATACTTTGAATTTTAAAGCGCGTCATTAGCGATTCATTTATTCTCGCTCGAGCAGAAGGGAACGAGACCATACAAGAATGAATACTAAATATCGAGTATAAAAATATCGTGATCGCCATCGACGTTGTCGACGCTGGCGAACTTGTTATATTCCGCGAACGGGAATGCATGCGCACGGCAATATCTCGCGCTTTCACGCTTTTCCGACAGAGAGCTTTCACGACAGCTGTCAAGCAAGTCGCTCACAAACCACCAAATGCCCCTAACCACCCCGCCTACTCCTCCTACCTTTCGTGCACCTAAGGGTTCGTGCTATGCCCCGATGCTTTTACACACGCGAATATTCCAGTCGGTGAAGATCGACTGGATCTCTCTCGAGAGCGCGACTGTATTATCGAGGGATGCGAGTCGCGTGTCGATGGCATGCCTTCGTGGCTCCGAAAACGACGTAGCATGGCGATGAAATTCGAGAGCGATATTGGAAGCTTCGCATATATACTCTCATTCTATTGTGAATTTACTCGGATATAGATACTCGCGATGATGAATGTGAGAAATATGTAACACGCCACTTTTAATATTATTTACCTTATTTATATAAAAACTTTAGCATTCTACGCTGAAATTAATTCACACGTTTAATGTAGACGATAAGATTGCATGATCGTATGTCTCATCGCCAACTAAAATGAGAATAATTAGACGAATAAAATTGTTGGTTCGACGCTTTATATATTGTTGTGCCCTTGGGAAGGCATGGGTCGAAATTTGGGATCGTTAGCCGATTGAGAACTAGGAAGTTCAAGGATGTCCAGCTGATTTGTTATAATCAATGTAGCCTCCCTTTAATTATTTTAAATTAATAGTGTTTAAATTAATAGTTTAATTATTATAAATTGATAGTGATGATTGCCCTCCGCGTATTCGGTACCCTCCGGTAGTCTCTTTTATTACCTCCTTTTGGATTGATATTTTAGGAAAGGATCCCTTAGCGACATGACCATATATGGTTGTGTCGCTCATTTCGAATGGTTAGACCAAAATGCAAGCTAAGATATGGTTCGATTGAAATTCCTTGCATTTCCGGTGGTTCGATCTTCTTCGTGCTCGCATATCCTCGGCGCGCGGCTCGCTTCGTCAGCGTTTCGCGCTCGTAACATTATATTTCCCTTTCGCGATATTTCGCTATAGTCGGAAGGCGTATTAAAAAATATTTTAAATTAATAATATTCAAGATTAACGATAATAATAATAGTTATAGCTAATTTTGAGCTATAACAATATCGACAAGAAACGTCATGGTGATTGTATATCCGAAATTAATTATAAGACATTTGAACGCACGGCACGCGCCGTGTCCGGGCTCGCGAGACATTGCCGGGACGTTTACGTACGACTTGACTCAACGAGCTTCTTTCAGGAAACATCAGCGACTCGCAATACATCACGTACATGACAAGTAAGTACAAACAATGCATGAGGGTTGTGGTGCGCGAGCGCGGGGGAAGCGGTTATCCGATGTTATCCGCGCGGCCAACATCTAGGGCGCCTCGCTCGCGCTCGCGCACGTAAACTAACAAGTAACGAACGTGGACCCGTGTTGGCAAAAATACACTCTCCGTGCACGATGAGGGAACGAGGTCAGAAAAGAAGTGGACCTCGGGGCGCGCACGTAACATCGATCAGGCTCTCGGGATCGCGTTTCGAGACACGCGTTCCCGTATATACGGGCTCGTAAATCCAGGCCTGTTTTCGAGCACGAGCTACTCAATTTCGGTGAGTGCCGCCGGTATCTAAATTTCAAATTCGCTAATGTGTATTTTTGCCACCACGGTCCCGCGCTCTCCCTTTCCCTCTTCCTCTCTCCTTATCGTTTTCTCTACGTCTTTCTATCTGTCTGTCCCTCTCTTTCCCTGTTATCGGCCAGCTTTTCCCGGACGCTTTGAATTTCAAATTCCATGCGACCGCTATGTCGGCCGCCGCCACCGCGGCAACAACCGACTTTCGAGTGTTTCCACCCGCTTATGCGCTGTCATTTGTTTCCGTCACCCTCCGACCTGGTATATACGTACAGACACAAACCGCGATCTACACGGGGCGGTATCTCTCGCGTCCCGCACTTTTATTTATGGCACCACCCGGTATGTATCAGAATTGATTCTGTGATTTATTCCGCAGCCGATAGCGCGGGGGAGGGGATCCGTTTTATATATAATACGACGCGGCAAGGCGAATTTCGTAGACCTCGTTTCCATCATCATCTTTTCGCTTCGACGTTGCGTGCGACGAAACGATTACGCTTCATAATTTCTCGCGTCTACTTTGGCAAAACTCTAGTCGACTCTATTCGCGCACCTACTCTCTCGTTCAACCCTCGTCGAGGTAATAGTCGCCGTGTGAAATAACGGCTCACGCATAACGAGAAGCGAGAGCGCGAGATACCGTCTCTCTTCCGGAGAAAAATAACACACTCGAGCATTAAGCTAATGCGCCGCTTTAACGGCAATGTAACTCCGACGTTATCGTCGACTAATCTTCTGCCGGCAAATGTCTTTTAACGGTTCTTGCCGGTCTTCTTAATGCACGAGACTTTGCACCTAATTGCACGCTACGGCTCGACGATCGCGAAAGTTCCTCCGCGTTCCTCGCGCGAGCAACGACGGCAGCAAGAAAGTCCTCCCGCGACGGGGTGGTAAAGGGGTGACGGGCGGGGGGTGGGGGAGATGGGGAGAGGGAGGGGGCACGACCCCCGGCTAATTGATGCGCAATTAACCGCGTTAAAACGCCAAGTGCTGATTAGGGACGCTACGTCTACCATCTACGTCGCCCCGTGCTCGTCGCAGAGCGACCTACTAATCTATGCGCATACGTGACGCGGTGGTTCTTGCGTAAATTGAAAGTCGTCCCTGCCCTCTCATCGCTCGACAGGAGTGCACTCGACCGCCGAAATTCATCGAAGCCCGAATTACCCTTCATCTTATTCGACCCTCGACGCCGTTTATGAGTTTCTAAACGACAGCAAGTTGAAACGGGAAAGGTTTAGCGACGAAAATAAATTATTTTGTGTAAAATCAAGTGTCACAACACAGGTGATTGGTTATTGAGTAAATGTAATATGTATAATAAAATGATAGAAAAATATATGAAGCAATATAAAAAAGGATTAATATTTCTTTTCTTTAATTGAATTATATTTTATTATACTACTTTTATTTTATCGTATATATAAAGTGGAAGATTTTACAGAAACTACATGCTGATATTATTGATATTCAGATCTCATTTATTTTTTATTTGATAATAAAACAGACGTTTTAAGATAAATGATAAAATCGTATATTTAAATCACATCACTCATAAATATCTCTTATAGGAAAATGATAAAATGATTATCAAGACTCAATTTTCACGTTTCAATATGATTTGAACATATGATATAAAGTGACATAAAAAGGAAGTCCCATTTTTGAAACAAGCTCATGTGTTATTTCGAGATTGGATAATTCAAGAACGACCGCGACGGGATTTCGTGAATATTCACAAGTCCCCTGAATCGAAGAGACTCTCCCGCTGGAACTTCGATTATTCTCCCCGGGCATCGCAAGAAGCATCGTCGTCGTCGTCGTCGTCGTCGTCGTCGTCGTGGGGACACTCGGAGAAACGCGAGCGCGGCTAAGAAACGTTAATTGCACCGAAGACGTCGAGACGTTATCACGAGAACAGCCGCGGTGGCGCCGTCGCCAGCATCCGCGATTTTACAATGGACCAAAGGTGTGGTGGCGGTGAGTCGCGTTTGGTTGGTCGGATTTGCTGACGTCGGATCCGGCGCGGCTGCAATGGGGGAGTGTACCTACCTACTTATTTAGAATATTGCCGGCATACATCTGCATAAATTCAGCGCAGGCTCGTCGCCATTCGCGTCGCGCAACCACACCAACCCCCGGACTTACATATCTCATAGCGGAGACGCTCTTACGACGAGGGTGAATAGTCGGTCGACACATGGGGGTTGTACTCCTCTCTCTCTCTCTCTCTTTCTCTTTCTCTCTCTCTTTCTCATCTTCGTCCGATACCGTAGCTGCCATCAGCGTTTCGCCGCTCGTAAAGAAATCCCTTGTGATGTTGCTTGAAAGCCTCCTCCCTTCCCGAGAAGGAGAGGTGCACGAGAGAGGGGAAAAAATAAAAATTCAAGGCGCGTCTCCGCGTCACGCGTTATAGACGTATCTTCGACGCGCGGGCGTGTATTATCGCGCGCGCTAGAGAGAAAGATTAAAGTATCCCGGCGAACGTGCTCGGTAACCGATGATCCATCCTCGATGGATGCGAACGGGTGCATTCCCCCGCCATCCCCTTCCCGCCCCGATACGTCACGGAAGGCGCGCACGAAAGAGAGAGAGAGAGAGAGAGACAGGACGGGAGATAGGTGGCGAGGTGTATAAATGAAAAAGAAACGACGTGAGACGTGGCGCGACGAGAGAGGCGGGAGAGACTCAACGGTAATATCTATATTACGTGAGCGAGATGCGCGAGTGTATATATATATATATAAATATA
>JBCEZV010202698.1:0-12134 GCA_039654365.1 Cataglyphis livida
GCGCCTTCGCTCTTTGGTCCCTTGACTGATGGGCGTGGGACGGCGGTGTCCGGCGGATGGACGGCCGGGTAACGATGTGCGCATCGTTACAAAGTTAAATATTAGTATCGATATTATCGAGTGTGAAGCTCGCTCACAAGTTCTTAAAGTAATCAGTAGGTTAGTTCTAGAAAGTCACTGCTGTACAACTGGCTAGTTCTAAATGTTTCTTGATTCGTCGATCTAAGGAGTTCTCAATTCTTTGCGTCATCGATTATTATTACTAAAAGAATTAAAATCTATTCGGTTTTTAGACTAAATAATCATATGGAGCTAGAATAATAAGCGATTAATGAAATTGGTTAACAATTGAAATAAAAGCAAATGGATTAAATAATTGTTCTATATTCCATAGGTATTCTGCAGAGATAAAAGCAGTACTTAATTACTAGATAAAATATAATTTTTAAAATTGGCAGGACGTTACAGACGTAATGAATCTGTGGCGACCCTACTATAGTCCGCGCAGGTGCGGGAAGTAGCCAATGAACACTGTGATCGTCATGAAATAGTTCGTGGCATAGCGAGAGGCAAAAACTGACAAGGAACTTTTTCTGGTACCTGTTTGGTCGAATGTCGGAGGAAGTCTAGTCGATATTTTTGTATCTTATATTAATAAAGTTAATTAATAGTGTAACCTACAGTAGCGCGTAGCAAACTTTTTTACGAGAAATAATAAATTCTATAATTTTTAATAATATCTCATTAGTGTTTTTAATAATAAAATAATAATTGGATGAATTAAAATAACCGTATGAATTAAATAATTCATATAATTATACCTTTGATGCAGTTAATCTGCCGATAATATCAACATTTTTTAATTATCTCCGGGCCCGCCGGATTTACTCAACAATCAGCTGCGGTGCGCTGTCAAGTTTATCGGAAAGACTACACATGGAAATCATCAAAAATTGAAGATTAAAAATTGAAAATTGGTAAGACAAAAGCACTTAAAATTCAAGATCGATCATGAATGATCAAATTTTAGAATGAGAACACGGTCAACAGTCGGGAGTAAACCTCTTAAGGGGATCCTTAAGGTCTGTTTTATCGATCAAAATGCGAATATTAAATTAATGTGGATAATCTTTTTGTTTACTATAAATATTAATAAATCCTTTTCTATAATTAAAGTATGTATAATAACGTACTCGGATAGATATGATTTCATATAAAAAGTGAAAAAAAATTACAAAATTACAGTTCAGTTATCGGCTTCTGCCATCAACATTTATTTAATACAAAAAATTTGTAATCTGCACGTGCCTAATCAATAACAATCCGACTTGGTATTTCATCAAAGAGTATCAGTGAACTTTGAGAAATGAGTTTAGAAGCTTTGTAAAAAAGATAATGCAATCTAAAATTTTCGTGCATATGTGTGTGTGCAAGATCGAGGCTCAAGAGTAAAACAGAACAGTAGATTAGTTGCGTGATGTCGCGATAGACAGAGCTGCAATCTTACATGACAAAGACAGACATATTCGTACTATCTTCGTCTCTTTCATGTGTGTAGAGCAAAATACATGTATGCAGAGTACGTATACACTAACATTATTGCAGTTCCTTTATCTTTCTTTTTCAATCATACACTTTGTCTCTTTCTAATCGCTCGCTCACTACATATCATTTCAAGCTTTTCACATATTTACTTATACGTTCACTTGCGTTTCTCTCTCTCTCTCTCTCTTTCTCTGCTTGTTCTTTACTGTATTCATTTATTCTCATTATATTTTTTTATTTGTTTGATTTTTATTCTCTTTTTTTTTCTACAAGATAACAAATTAATTATTTTTTATTTTATAGAGCATAAATGAAATATTGTGTATTTTTTAAATAAAAAAAGTATTATATGTATGCGTATATTATATATTTCACCTACGTTTCTCTCTCTCTTTCTCTCTATCTCTCTCTTCTTTTGTTCATTTATTATTCTTTCATTTCCATTATTATATTTTTATATTTGTTCAACATTTATTTTTCTATTTTATTCTTATCTTTCTACTCGTAAATAAATAAATAAATAAATTTATGTATTTTTATTTTATACAACATAAATGAGATATACAATACAAGTTATTTTTTTTTTTTGTTTTATTATAGTTAAATACAACAAATGTTTATACAAAAACACACACATGTATAATACTTTTATTTATACAAATATACAATGTTTCATTTATGCTCTATAAAATAAAGATGAATAAATTAATTTATTATCATGTAAGAAAACAAAAATACAAACAATAAAAATAAAACAAGTAAAAGAATATAGTAATGGCAATGAATACAATAAAGAATAAACAGAGAAGAAGAGAGAGAGAGAGAGAGAGAGAGAGAGAAAGAGAAGAGAGAGAGAGAGAGAGAGAGAGAGAAAGAGAGAGAGAGAGAGAGAGAGAGAAAGCAGCATGACTAACGTATAAACAAATAGGCGAAAAATGATATATAATTTTGGTGAAAATATAAAATAAGAATAAGAATGTTAGGATAAAAATAAGGAATTAAGAAAAATTAAATATATAATTAAAATAGATATTTAAAAAAAACTTTATTTTATTTCTATTTCATTATATGTGTGTGCATGTGCGTGAGCGTGTACGTGTGCGTGTACGTGCATGCGTGCGTGTTTTTGCGTGTGTTGTGCGTGCGCGCGCGTGTGTATGTGTGTGTGTTTGCTCGTGCGATAACTAAATATAAAATGTATGTAATCGGTTGTGTTAAAAAAATTGTATGTATCCGGATGATGCGGACGGTAAATGGTCTCAAGCCAAATGATATTCGAGCCGATTTCGAGCACATGCGCTGTTGCCACATGGTTATCAGTATCGAGAAAGAGAGAGAGAAAGAGAGAGAGAAAGAGAGAGAGAAAGAGAACAAGTAAGGAACAAATGAGATAACTAACATGAAAGTCTCGTTCGCAAGACTTGATTTATTTATAATCTTTCGTGTTATAAGGGTGATTCAGAACAACCTTCCGTCCATTAAATGACGTTTTAATCTATCTCAGTTTAAACATCCTACTAATAAATCAAAACCTCGTATAATATATTGCAAAAGAGTTTATTTTTCTCTAACCCTTATAAATCGCCTGAAATTCTCTTATAGATTTCATAAAGATATTCAAAAACATTTACAAATAAAACTTTGTAATAAAATCGACTTAACTAATAACGGTTTCTATCTAATAAGACTCTATTGGCCTATTTACGTATACCCAGAATTTATATTACTAAATCAATTATATCAAAATATAACACATTTTAAGGAAAGTTATCTACATAATTTAACAATTCCTCCTCGTGATCTAAGCTTCCAATTAAAATATTAATTAACTGAAAATTATTTGAACGTAGACGAATATATTAAATATTTGGATACATAATTGATATCTTTCTTTTATTATAATATTAAAATTCTATTCTTCAAACCTGATTAACCTTCGAATTACATATATCTAATTGCGTTCATATCCCTAAAATACCTAGTAAAACTTTTAGTAACCAACAAGTTCCGCGCCTACGCCATTCCCCTAGATCCACTAGGTTAGTCCTAGCTCTCGGCGTCCCTGGGGTATAGCCGGTGGAAGCAGGTTGCCCTATGAAAGTAGAAAGCAATCTTTTTCTCACTAACTGAGATATAGAGAGAAAAAGAGCGTCGCTGAGACGTAACACGTCCATTTGTAGGATTCAACACGGGACCAACTTGGTGGTCAGCCAATTAGCAAGCGAGACGCTATTGTCACTTCTCTGGTTATTTAAGATTCTAATCTAGATATATTATGTCTATGGTGTAACTTTACATATGGTGTTAATGGTATGTGTGTGTTTGAACGTGTGTATATACCAAGGAATTACTGAATGTAAAAAAATAATTATTTATCTTATAAAAAGAATTATAGTGATTAATTTAAAACAAAATTATCCAATTGGTGCAACTTAATTCAAAATAATATGCTCATTTCCTACCTACTATTGTTTACCGGTTTGATTAGTATCATAACATGTAATAATGCATACAATGATTTTTTCGACGAAGAGTTAATGTTAAAACCTTTATCAAATAATCATATTTATGCTTATTTTCAATTTACCACGATATGGAAAACGGCAAAACATATAGAAACGCGTAAGTAATTATCATAGTACTTAATCAGTAAGTTTGAGTCTGTTAAGTATTCATATAAAGATAAAAAAAAATTATTTTAGTTCAACATTCGCATCTCTTTCCGAGAGGATTGGGTGAAATCATAGCTCGTCATAATATCGATGAGTTACATGTTACTTTAACAGAAGGCTTATGGAATTATCAAAAATGGGGATATCCATTCCATGACGCTGGACCTGGTGCTGAAATCACGGCCTGGTTTAATAAAAATGTAACAAAGTAAGAAATAGTATTAATTTCAAAATTTTTTTTTATATTTAACAATAACATCAAACCATTATATATAACATCGAATAATATAATAAAACATTTATATATTATAATAAAGGACTTGAATCAGAAAGCAAATTTTTTTAACTGCTATGATTTTAATTTCTGATGCATTGAATACAGAATAACATAATTTCACTAAGAAAAATATTCTTACTTGAATTATATAGAAAAATTTTAAAAGCATAATATATAAATTTTTTTATAGTGTAGACAAAGAATGGAAAGGTCTGACAAATGCTTTAGCTGGATTACTTTGCGCATCTCTGAATTTTATTGATATATCTAATAGCATGTCACCAGAATTTACATTCCGTCCCACTGGTCTTGTCATGGATGGATTAGTAAATGCTAGTCACTTACGTTATTCGTCACTACCAAAGGAGATAGTTTGTACTGAAAATCTAACACCATTTAAGAAATTATTGCCATGTGATTCTAAGGTATTCATAAATCGTAAGTGTATCTATATTGATTTATTATAGAAGCTAATTAATTTTTTTCTCTAGAGAGGTTTAGCAACATTGTTGAATTCTGCACATATACATAATACAAATTATCACTCCATTGGAATACATTTTCGATCCATATGTCGTGATACAACTTGCACAAGAACTTCTTTAGAACTCCGACAGACTGTCTCCTTAATATATGATATAATGACAGACATGAACCAGGTAAAATCAGATTAATGTACATAAAATAAATTATATACTATTGTTCTTAATTTACATAGGATTGGTCAATAAGAAAATTTTTTGGAATGGGACTTCAAGGTGCATGCCCACTTGCAACATTAAGTAATGTATATGTTGATATATCGAACAATAATACAAATCATATATATGAATTAACACCACTACCGAGTGCAAGAATCATTAGCTTACGTGGAGGACAACAAAATGATATAGCGGTATATGATATCAGAACTCATTCTAGTAGAGGAATATTTAATATTGCTGCTATGTATAATATGCCAACTAACACTATAAACTATCCTTCAATTCTCTATGCAAATAGATATATTATTGGTATGTATGTGTTTCAATTTTAAAAATATTTTTATAATTAATCTATATTTTGTTTGCAATTGAATATTTCATAATCATATATATGTCATACATAATCAAAAAAATTATAATTTTAGAAAATCAGATTTGTTAATTAATGTTATATATATATGAATACATATAATATTACAGGTTGTTTATTAATATGTGAAATACATTATACATAATGGTAGAATACGAAAGTTACAAAAATATTTATAAAACATTTTATTTCAAAGATACATCCTATTTTATATTTCAACAAGTGTTTACCTTTATTTTTAAAATAACTATCGTTAGTTTGAATAATAAACAGAATACTTTATCCCTAGTTTGAATATTTTATTTTAAATTTAAATGTCTCATTATAAATTACTTGATATGTTTTAAAAAGATGGTATTTGAATATATGGGCAATTTTAAAAATGAAATTTTGAATAAAATAAATAAATTCAAACCAAGAGAGCCAAAAAACTTTATACATTCTTATGGAAAATGATTTCTTTTATGAAACACTGAACAAAAATCTCAATGAGTACAATTGTCTAAAAGAACTATAGCTTAGCCTAAGAGAACATTAAAAGTTGATTTTTAGGATTTTTTGTAAAAATGATCGTATTTGCAGCTTTCTGCAATTTTCAACAAGTAAAAAACCTCAAAACTTATCATGTGGAAATGACTGCAATATGAATCTCTCCCATAATCTTCCAATTATCTCTTCATAGAATTTCATTCATTGCATAATTGCCTAGTCATTGCCAAATCGCTTCATTTTATTTATATATAGAATAAGATTATAAAAAATGGAAATGAGAGCTAATAGAACTATAACATTAATAATGATCAATTATTTGAACTCGATGAATAGAATAATTTGAAGTTACAAATATGATTATTTTTGCAAAAATCTTAAAAATCTCTTCTAACATTTGAAATTAACTTCTAACAGGTTAAACAATAACTTCTAGATATTTGTATCCATTGAGACTTTTGTTCAGTGTCACATAAACATTGTCACAAAATCTTAAAGTTTGAACGAAATCCATCTAGCATCATTTCTTATAAGAAGTCCTTCATCCTTAGAGTCCTTTCAGTTTAAAATTTTAAGTTTTTATTAGTTGCTAGCACATACAAATTTGAAAATTACCTGGATTTTTTTAATACATCAGATAATCTATATCTATAATAAAATATTCTATAATAAGCTATATTATTCAAGAGATAATCATTTTGAGTATCATTTTGAATATCCTTTAAAAAAAAAAAAAATATTTGTTGAAATATAAAACAAACTATAAATTTGAAACAGGTCATTTAAGATATATATTTATGTAAATTTTATTATTTTTATATCCTGATTGAACTTGTTTCTATCATTATTAATATTTTGTATGTATATTAGAGAACATTTTATTTATAGAATGAGTTGATGCAATTTACATAGAACAAATTTCTGCAATTGATAACAATCCGAAAAGCAAGATTAGTCATTTCTTGTAGAATCATTTTCTGATGGAATCAAATGATCGATGATGGAACGATTCCGGTTTTTTATTTTTTTCCATCACATCAAAATTTTGATAAATTTAGTAGTTAATGTTATAACAAATAACTATTTTAATGTACTTTATTATATTATAATTACGATATGTGAAAGCATTTGAGAAGTTTTATTACAATCAAATTAATTATTTTGTATTAGGACTTCAGTTTTTAAAAGGAATTTATTACAGCAATTATAGTTAATAAAATATTTATAATTAGAACAAAAAAATATAATTTATATAAGCAATGTTTAAATTGTGTTTCCTTCTGTGTGCAACCAAAAGAGGCTGCTCCTTTAATAAATTATTGTAATAGTTATTTATTTGTCTCCAAAGTTGCACAAACTCTAATTATTTTTTCCTCAAAGATTTTGAATATTTTTAGTTAATGTTCGATATACAATCGATATGTATTAGTTGCATCATTCTTTATTCTTATGAATAAGTAAATTGTAGTTGTTGAATTTATAATTATATTATCTTATAATATTATAACAAAAAAATTAATAATATTATATCTTGTTATAATAATATTATAACAAGAATATTTTTTAAAAAAAGCTCAAAATAAATTTATACACACACGCACACACACACACACACATTAATTTTAATATATAATTTTTTAGGATATGGTCAAGAAAGAGGCAGTTTGGTGACTAAATTATATAATAATCATTGGCAGACATTGGACGTGATCTTATTGGAAAATATTCCATGGTACTTATTAGTTTATTTACATTCTGTTACAATAACTCAGAATGGACAACATGTTCGTCCATGTAAGTAGAGATAAAATAAAAAATATAAAATAATCTAAATAGAGAGTTGACTATTGTCTATACATATCTCACAATATATAACAATATATAACATATATGTAATATAAACAATCAGTAAAATTTATAAAAGAAACTTTATTATATGAAAACTTTACAACATAATTACATATCGGTACACATATTTTGTAATATTATTTGTAATATTGTACACACATTATAGTGGTGCAGCGTTATCTACCTGGAAAAGAAAGAAAAAGCCCATATTACTTAGAATTAATCCTGCGCCTGCCTCCACATTCGGTTATGAAAATCACTATCGATATAGATTACTTATTTCTTAAATGGCAGGAATATCCACCAGATGCTAATCACGGTTTTTACATGGGACCAGCCATAATTACAGCTTTGTTACCCATAGCTAGAAATTACACTGCTCTGCCATTTGATGGAAGTACAATCAATTCAAGGTTCGTTTTCTTTATCTTAGCAATTTCTTTGTTTGTCAATAACTAATACAAAAACGCAAAATTTTTTTTTTATAAGTAGGATAAATTGTATAAGTAGCTCACAATAACTAAACTTTGCAGTTTTAATGCTTCAAAGGACGATTATTTAGTACAATTACGGACAGAGTCCTTGCTTATCAGTCTTCCGACTCCCGATTTCAGTATGCCTTATAATGTTATATGCCTTGCATGTACAGCCGTCGCATTAGCATTTGGCCCTCTGCATAATATTTCCACGAAAAGATTGGTCTTGAAACGTATTGAGAAGGATTGGAAAAGTAAATTGTTTTCTTTCTTCATAGAAAGAATATTTAGAATGAAGAGAAAACAAGAATAAAGACTATAAATGAATTATATATTAAATGTATTATAAATGTATAAAGTGTATTTCTCATTTAAATAAATATGTTCACATATTTTCTTTGTATATTGAATAAATTTTATTAATACAGATGCAAGAATTTTTTGATACATGATTTTAGAAATTAAAAATGGTCTTTTCTTGTTTAGTGAAAAATATTTGCTTTTATATGCTATGTAAAGCAACCGAAAATTGCTCTTGTTAATTTTCAAACAATGATCTTGCAATATTATAAAATTTCTTAATGTTTACTGTGGAAAATACTAAAAAGTGCATACATTCTGTTCTGAACTCAATATGTACATACTTTGACATCTACATTTATTTTAAAAATTGAAACTTATTTCATATTAAAAATTATAATATATATAATTAATCATATTTAATCATTTTTGTATATGTGACAAGTTTTTATATATTCTATAACTCTATAACTTTTAATCAAGTGATTCCATTCATGATGTAACTCTATTTTTATTAATAAAATAATGTAGAATCAGAATGATCACGTGATAATTTAGTATGAACTATTCAACTATTATCAATTAATCAATCAATAAGATAATAAATACAAGGTGTCTACTCAAATCTTGTAAAAAAATTCTCTGATCTTTCAGGTATATTTATTCAAATTCCCAGATAAAAAGAATATTTTGAAGATCTTTTTGGTGCAATTTTTTAAAATAAATTTTTTTATTGTATACATTTTCTAATGCTTTTTACTTATATGAAAAAAAAAAAACAAAAGCCATTTGAATTTCAAGTGCTAAATTTACAAATATACTGAAAAAAGCTGAATAGCTTTCATTAAAATAAAAATTTTTAATGTGCATATTTTCTTTTTTTATCACTAAAAATTAAAATAAAGAATATGTACTGTATATTCAATATTTTAACAAAATATTGAAAATATAAACTGAGATAGAAATATATTTATATATTTTAAACACATAATTCACAACTTGACTCAAACTTATTGTAAACGGCCTACAATGTAAGAGCAAAATTATTAAAGAGAATTTTTTTGAAAATTTCCCGAGTTCCAATAAAATTCCGTGAGAATTCCCTGATTTCTCCAGGTACAAAAATAAATTCCCTGAGAATTCCAGATTTTCCATGCTTTTCCAGGGAATAGACACCCTGTAAATATGTAAAAAATGTAATACAAACAACAGGTGGATAAGCTACAATAATAACTTATTGTATATGGATTTAAAGTGCTATGATCGGAGAAAAAACATATGCATCCGTTTGACGGATGATTTATTCTTGTTCTTAACTTCGTTCCATACGTTGTTCGATAACCAGTCTATCGATAAGTGTACGTGGTAAATGCAAAGCTTCGCGTAAAGTCTGTTTCGGCGTCAATTTTCGCAGGAAAGTCTTTGCAATTGGAGAATCTGTTGTAGTCATGGGATCTCTATTCTCGTCGCAAGGTGTTCGACTACTCTGATCATTTTCTTCTTCGTCAGATGAACAGAGGTCAATTAACATTATTGTACTTGACGGACATTTTCTCTCTTTAATTGG
The DNA here is from genome assembly GCA_039654365.1 of Cataglyphis livida. Lineage (NCBI taxonomy): Eukaryota > Metazoa > Arthropoda > Insecta > Hymenoptera > Formicidae > Cataglyphis > Cataglyphis livida. Next base: position 10,249 of record JBCEZV010202698.1, read on the forward strand.
TTTTATAGTCTCCACATCATCCAAAGATGATTTCACAGCAGTAAATGCGATTAAAGTCTCTTTAGCTGTTGTATTAATATCGGCATCTTCATCTTCAACAATGATCGGATCTAATTCATTTCCCAATGGTGCTTTACGTTTGGAAGATACAACCACATTTTGCTCACAAGTTGCTTTTTTCGATTTTGTTTTGCAAGCCGGTCCCACTCTTCTCATTAATAAAACTTTTCGCACATTGATACTCTTCTGAGGACACTGATATTTTGAGGAATCCTTCTTTAGTTCATCAATTTGTTTTTCACTCAAGCGAGTAAGAACAACATAAATAGGTCGACATGTGACATACAGCAGTTGTGATCGTATGCTCAACACTAAAGAGAACATAAATTATGTAAACTTTTTAAAAAATTTCTTTAATATTTAATATTATATCAATTCTATAATAATTTTTTAATATAATATTATTTACTATTTCTTTATATTTCTTTACATATAAAAATATTTATATATAAAAATACAGATAAATCTTCATATACAGGTTCCAAAAAGATAGTACCTGATTTTAGAAGGAAGTATTCATAAAAACGAATTAATCTCAATAAGTAATACTCCAAAAACTATTCATTGCCTAATTATATTTCTGTTATTAAATAAATTCAATCTATAAATTTTGTGGCATTGTGCCATTTGCTCTGCCATACATGAAATATTTGTCAGAATTTAAAAATGTAAAAATTAACCTTTTCTCAGATATACAAAACCAGACACTGTCAACAATTATCGTTTCAAAACTGAACAAAACAAGAAATCACAAAACAATAGATGCTACGCGAGTGTTCGTAAATGAACTGACATAAAGAATTGAAAATTGTCAACAAATTCATTGATGACTTTAGAAGCTCGAATATTGTAACAAATTTGTAAATATTAAAATTCTTAAAAACAAAAAAATAATTATTCCATATTCAGCTAAAAAAATTAGTGCAAATTCCCCCTTAAAATATTCAATATTAAATCCTGATACTAACTCTGACTCTCCCTCAATAAAATCTGCTGAGGCCTCCGATTTAAAATAAAATATAGTTTCTTATCAACTTAAAAAAAATTTATATATAAACACAAAATTTTTATACTTTATAATAAATAATTTCCCTAAAATTATTCAGAGAGATGAATTAATTAGAGAGACGAATATACAAGCGGTTGCGTGTAAATATATCATCCAATGCATACTTGAAATGAGTTCTATCTATAATACCAGAAAATGTTTTATAACACGGAAATAAATAGTTTTTAGAATATTTAAGACTTTTTGGATTGTTTTTATGAGTACTACATATTCCTAAAATTGGTACCACCTTTTTTTGAACACCCTATATACAGGGTGTACGGAGTCGGTTGCACCACCCGTCATGTGCAGGTAGAGATAAAACTGAAGAAAAAAGTCCTGTACTATTTTTTTCTATAACGTTTAATAAAGGAGTTATTGAATGAAGTCTAGCCTATCATCGGTGATTTTTAGCCGGATATGCGAGAGCACTCCACTTCTATGGCGCGGCATCACTACCAGACGCACGGCTCACTGACATAAGTCCGACTAAAGGTCGACGCTAATTGGCCAGACCTCACTCAATAATTTCTTTATTAAACGTTATAAAAAAAATGATACAGGACTTTTCTTCTCAGTTTTATCTGCTCTACCTGCATACAACGGGGAGTAGCGATTGACTCCGGACACCCTGTATATGTGTGTGTGTGTGCGCGCGCGCGCGCGCGTGCGTATGTGCGTGCGGCGCGCGTGTGTAGTGTGCGCGCGCGCGCGTGCGTGCGTGCGTGCGTATGTGCGTGCGGCGCGCGTGTGTAGTGTGTGTGCGTGTATATATATA
>JBCEZV010202888.1:0-12098 GCA_039654365.1 Cataglyphis livida
CAATAAAATATCAAGCGTTGAATTTAGGAAACAATTAGCTATGCAAATGATGTCCCGAGAAGATAATAATTCTTTGCCCACAGTATCAAAAAGAGTTCGCCATGAAATTAAAAAAAAGGAGGGCAAATTTGATTCAGTTAGAAAACGCTGCAAAATTTGCTATGAAAGTAATGTTAAAAAGTTCGGCTCGAAATTGGCAAAAAATTATACTATAAAAGTTGTAACATTTTGTGATGGTTGTCCAGACAAGTCTCATTTATGTCTGCAATGTTTCAACAAAGTTCACCGCAGTAAGCCTTTATAATTGTAAATAGATTTGTAAGTAATAATATTAAACATATTTGAAGTAAAATGCTTTATTTTTTATGCATTTGGACTTTATTAAAATGATTATGTAGGAGCTTGCAACTCGTATGGTAGAGTAAACGTTTGACCTTGTGTTTGTTAAAATAATTCCTTAAAAATTAAATTTATTGCTTTGTTTTCTAATGCATATTAAAATTTATATCTTTTTCCTGCTAATTATAGCTTTGTAGTATTGAAAAAATGTAAGGCATAAGTCTTAAACGACTTTTTTTAATCTTTAAAGTGTGGGTGGTATACGCTCCACGCGGCCTGAATGGAAAATCTTCAAAAATTGCCGTGGCACAGAACGTGTTAACGAAAAACGTTGTTTAACGTAAGCAATACGTCGTTTTTTAACGAAAAACGTCGTTTAACGCAAGCAATACGTCGTTATTTATCGAATATATCGTTTAACTCAAGTAATACTTTGTTATACAACGAAAAAAATAAGCAATACTTCGTTATTTAACAAAAAACGTCGTTTAACGCAAGCAATACCTAGTTGTACGACGAAAAAAATAAGCAATACATCGTTAGTTAATGAAAAACTTCGTTTAACTCAAGCAATACGTAGTTATACGACGAAAAACGTAAGCAACACGTCGTTATTTAACGAAAAAATTGTTTAAGGCAAACAATACGAAGTTATGCGACGAAAAACGTACACAATACTTCGTTATTTAACGAAAAACGTCGTTTAACGTAAGGAATACGACATTATTTATCGAAAAAATTCGTTTAAATCAAGCAATACATCGTTATAAGGCGACAAACGTAAGCAATACGTCATTATTTAACGAAAAACTTCGTTTAACGTAAGCAGTAAGCCGTTATACAAAGATAAACCCAAACAATACGTCGTTATTTAAAGAAAAACGTCGTTTAACGCAAGCAATACGTCGTTATTTAACGAAAAACATACTCAACATGTTATTATTTAACAAAAAACGTTATTTAACGCAAGCAATACGCCGTTATACGACATATATTATTTTGAGATTTCAGAATTAAAACAACGTTATCTTGAACGATTTCCTGACGTTAAACGACGTTATCTTGAGGTTTTCAGACGTTAAATAACGTTACTTTGAAGTATTGATACATTAAACGACTATATCTTGAAGTTTATTATATTTAAATGTCATTTTTAAGTTTCTTTCGGACGTAAAACGACGTTATCTTGAGGTTTTCAGACGTAAAACGATGTTATACTTATGTTTTTAGACGTTAAAAATCGTTATCTTGAAGTTTTCTGAATTTAAACGAAGTTACTATCTGGTTTCTAGAATTTAAAAGACAACATCTTAAAGTTTTTAGACGTCGCTATTTTAAATTTTTCGGACGTTAAACGAGGTTACTTTAAGGTTTTCAGACTTTAAATGTCGTTATCTTGAAGTTTTCAAACTTTAAACGACTTTATCTTGATGTTTTCAAACTTTAAACGACTTTATCTTGATGTTTTCTAACGCAAAACGACGTTATCTTGAGGTTTTCAGACGTTAACCGACCTTATATTGAAGTTTTCAGACGTTAAACAAAGTTATCTAGAGATATTAATACGTTATACGACGTTATATTGAGGTTTTCAGGTGTTAAACGACATTACTCTTAAGTTTTTAAACGTCAAACGTCGTCGTTTTGAGGATTTCAGAAGTAAAACGATGACGGTCTTGAGGTTTTCTAAAGTTAAACGATGTTATTTCGAGGTTTTCGGACGGTAAACGTCGTAACCTTGAAGTTTCCACATGTAAAAGGTCATTATTTTGAGATTCTCTCAGGTAAAACAAAGTTTTCTTGAAGTTTTCACGCGTTAAACGATGTTATACATACGTTTTTAGACGTTAAAAAACGTTATCTTGAAATTTTCATACGTTAAATGACCGTTATTGTTAGGCTTCTAGAATGTAAAAGATATTATCATAAAGTTTTCGGACGATAAACGACGTTATTTTGAAGTTTTCGGACATTAAACAACATTATCTTTAAATCTTCAAACGTTAAAAGAGATTATTTTGAGATTTTCAGACTTTAAACGTCGTTATCTTGAAGTTTTCTGACGTTAAACGAAATTACTTTTAGGTCTTTAAACGTTAAACGACGTTATTTTGAAATTTTCAGACGTTAAACGAGGTTTCTTGAGGTTTTCATATGGTAAACTTCTTTATCCTGAAGTTTTTAAAAGTAAGAGGAAATTATTTTGGGGTTTTCTGACAGAAAACGATGTTATCTTAAGGTTTTCAAGCGTAAAAACGACATTACTCTTAGGTTTTTACATGTTAAACGGGGTTATTTTGAGGTTTTTTTGATTTAAAGGTCTTTTACTTGAAATTTTCGAATTTTAAACGACATTATTTTGACTCTTTCAAACGTAAAACAAAAATATCTTGAGTTTTTCAGACGTTAAACGACGTTAACTTGAAATTCTCAGATATTAAAGGACGTCATCTTCAGTTTTTAAGAAGTTAAACGACGAGATCTTGAGATTTTCTAACGTTAAACGACGTTATCTTGAAGTTCTCAGACGTTAAACGACGTTATATTGAAATTTTCAGACGTTAAACAAGGTTTCTTGAGGTTTTCATATGGTAAACTTCTTTATCCTGAAGTTTTTAAAAGTAAGAGGAAATTATTTTGAGGTTTTCTGACGTAAAACGAAGTTATCTTGAGGTTTTCAGACGTAAAACGATGTTATACTTATGTTTTTAGACGTTAAAAATCGTTATCTTGAAGTTTTCTGAATTTAAACGAAGTTACTATCTGGTTTCTAGAATTTAATATACAATTTTAAAGCTTTTAGATGTCGCTATTTTAAAGTTTTCGGACGTTAAACAAGGTTACTTTGAGGTTTTCAGACTTTAAATGTCGTTATCTTAAAGTTTTCAAACTTTATACGACGTTATCTTGATGTTTTCAAACGTAAAATGACGTTATCTTGAAATTTTTAAACGTTTAATTACATTATCTTTAAATTTTAATTTAGACGTCGTTTTACGTCTGAAAAATTCAATGTAACGTTGTTTAATGTTTGAAAATCTCAAGATTACGTCGTTCAACGTTTGAAAAACACAAAATAACGTTGGTTAACGTATGAAAACATTAATATATCGTTGTTTATGACTGAAAACTTCAAGATAACATCGTGTTACGATTTGAAAACCTCAAAAAATCTCGTTTAACGTTTAAAAACCTCTAAATAACGTCGTTTAACATTAGAAAACCTCAAAACATTATCTTTTTACGTCTGAAATTCTTAAAATAACGACGTTTGAAATTTAATTTTTTTCTAGCAATAAGCGTTTATCGGCGCAAGTATAAACAAAAGACGAGAAAAGAAAAGAAAAAGATGTCTTTTTTAATATTGTTATAGCCGAAATAGCTATAATACCAAATTATTAATAATATTAAATAGCTTAAAGAGACATTTCTTAACACGAGTAGCGAGATATTGTGAAAGGCGAGTAAGGTTACCAGTGCTGTATGAAACGCTGACGAAGCGAGCCACGCGCCGAGGCTAAGCGATAGCAAAAGGATCAAACCATCGGAAATGCAAAAAATTTCAAACGATCTTAACTTGCATTTCAGCCTAACAATTCGAAACAAGCGACACAACCATATATGATCATGTCGCTAAGGAATCCCCTCCAAAAAATCAACCAAACAGGAGACAATAAAAGGTACCACCGCAAATACGTGGCGGGCAGTCATGATTAACGATTGATATTGAACAGTTACCGCGATTAACCTAACTCAAGGAAGCGCTAGTATAGCCGCGAATTGTTACTCGAACGAAGTAACAGCTGTTTTCGCGATCGTGACCGTGATATCAGGCTCGAACCGACGTAACCTTATACCGTGATACGCACAACTGTAAAGGGGTACGAGAAGAAAGTGACTCAATCTATACGAATAAAACTACTTTATTTGGACGAAAGGTTATATATATTTCTCTATACAACGGCTCCGGACCCGGTCCTCGGCTCCTTAGTCCTTGGTGGCGAAATCCCAAATTTCCAGTGCCTTTCCTTGAGGCACAACAATATTAATATAATTTTTCACATGCGTGCAACCATTAGCGCTATCCCTCTCTAACGCACCACCTTACAAATGCCTCGCTATTCCTCATCCACCGGTCGCGCCGCGGTTATATTTATTAGCAGTATTATCTATCTTATATGTAAAGAAGGGAAGCGAAAAAAATAGATAATCATTTCTTTTTCATTTTCTTTTAACTCATTTATTTATATTACCATACAACCCTTTTCAAAGTTTTGCAAAAAAGTTCATCCACAGCATAAGCTATTAATTCGCAATTTATAATAGATGTTTTATCACAAACGTCGCGCAAAATTTTAACTGTATCTTTTCTCATAGCACTAGGCATATTACTTTGCAAACACTGAACAAATTGATCAAAGCTCGTATTTACGTCTTCTGAATTCTCACACAGTTTTAAATATTCGTGATTTGAACGCTATGTTCAAGTTCGAATAAAAATAATATAGTTGCTGGTTTCATGTATAAGCAAGAATCGTCTACTGTAAGTTTAACAACACTTGCATCATGTATTTTAATATGTATTTTAATATGTTCCATTACTAGATATTCAATTCTTAGCAAAGAAATTGTATTAACTGCAGAAATCGCTCAATATCGACACGTTTTTTGATGAATATTTCCCACGTTTCATGAGGTAGTATTATGTGATTTCTTCGAATATTGCCAAGTTGTAATTCCACAAATGACTCAGATCCCACGCTGATTCCAATGTCCAAGTATTTATACGCTATGCGCGTCAATGCAAATCTGCGTATCAAAATTCGTGGTATACAACGAGGTTTATCACGTCTGAAAAAAAAGAATGCAATTAAATATGAAAAAGTATGTAAAAAACAAAAAATATATGAAACATTTTGTGATACTTACAAATCAAGCGGTTTCTTATACGACTTAATTTCATCTCAAGGAACATAATAATTCATGCGTCTAACACTTGCTGTTTCAGCGGAGCGTTTACCATTATTGCTGCTTTTTTCAGCGGAATACATTTTGTCTCTCGGTTATGAAAAGTAGAACAGATATGAAAAGTAGAGCGGTTGACGTGACACTGATCATATAAAACCGAGTATACGTTTATATTTTAAAAGTATGATGTGGTGGGAGATTAATGCTTTAAAATTTAGGAAAAGGGAGAAACAGCCAATTGAAGGCTTAGAAATTGAAGAGAAGGGAGAGACAGCCAATTAAAAAGAATTCTTAGAAACGACTCGCAAAGAAAAGAATGGGGTGAATAAGAGATAAAACATGTTAATAATGTTTACATATTTATATTTTTAAAAATATTGCAATTCTTTTCGATGTTGCGACCACCAGTTAAATATTTTTAATACATTCCGTAATGCGCAATTCTTAACATGTTTTCCACATCTTATAATATTAGCAACATCTAGATTATTTAAAGACTCAATATCTTCATAATCAACATCTAAAGTCTCGATAAACAGGTTTTCTCTCGCATTTTCAAGCAAATCCACCAACCATTCTTATTTCTCTCATCCCTTGACGTACACGACAGTCGACCTCGTCATCCTTTTCTGTACCAAGCACTACCGATGTAATCAAACGTTAGCCATGCTTTAGCCGACTTCCCATCGTAATCCATGGTGATTCGCAATCATCCAGAAAGCACATGATTTGTCGGATCTTGTAAGAAGATTCCATGGTATGAAACATGTAAATATGTAATGCGCCAGAATAGTCCCCTTTCTCAGCACTGCCATCTCCTTTACGACAAATTTTATCCAGACGATGAATGTTTGCAAATCCACGAACGTTGGTACGGACATAACGTTTTTCAGCACGTCGAGAAGAAAACTGCGATTAATCCTAATGCATTACAGTTTTATATCGTCTTATACCCCCACACTTAAGTGATTTTGAGCACAACGTTGGTCAACGGGTTGTATTGAATTACGCGATCGTGTATGATGAAATAGTATGCAGTAATATTCATCGACACGTTCTTCTTACACTCAAATTTCAATCTCACATCCACGGTTGCACTCTTGACCGATTCGTTTTGTCGAAAGCAATCGATAATCACGAACGGACAGTTTTGTAAAAACTGCGTGACGGTGAGACGGTGACTCGGCTCAAGATTTTCGTATCTGTAATAATTCTTGCAGAAACGCTGATACGTGTTGTATAGAATCGACCATCTGTTTTTATCGAAATTCAAATTCATATCGTCATATGGATAACATTCCGAGTTCAGATAAAGTTTCACGTTGTTTAATTTGTAATCATCAAATCGACTCGTATTCTCAAACATGACATTTTTCTAGCCTGTCTGCAGAGCAAAGACAACGTATCGCGATTTCTCCAGCTAAGTCGCGGTCTTAATGGCCCACGAATGTTTGGTTGTACGCTGCAATAGCGGAAACTCGTATAGATCTCACGAGCGAAAACTCATGCTGAGATATCATCCGCTTTTCAAGGCGCGCAGCATCAACAGCTTGTTGACCTCGTTTAATATAACGTGTATCATTCGCTATTGTATCTTGAATATGTTAATCACAAGCTCTAATGCCAAATTTCCAATCCGACAATTGTTGTTGTGCGATCGTATTAAAATCAACACGTGATGAGCGTTAATCAAAATGCGTTTATAATCTTCGCAAAATCCCAATAACATGTAGAGTGGTACACAAAAATTAAAGTATCCATTCGCATTAGTCTGCGCATCCCAGCCGGCGTTCCTCATAATAACGGTTCTATCGGATGATATCGTTACATAATTCTCGAGTGTGCTAGTTATTTCCACATTTCTGATTATGATCAATCTCCACACCGTCGAGTTCGTATCGAATCTCATCGAACATGAACGCGATGCAATTATTTCCCAGAGTTACATCAGATCCTTCAGCTGGTTTATATAGCGTTAGTTCAAACGTTGTGTTGGCGTACGGATTGTACGTGTGAGTCTGATTTTGACGATACGATCGTCAAAGCCGGCTCGCCTCTAATGTTAAGGATATCGATCATGTTTTCTCAGATACTTCGCATCGCGAAGCCCAAAGATTGTAAAAATTCAATGTTTGACGCGCTGAGCTTCTTTCTCGTCTTTTTAGCGCAACCTAATGGCGGTGGCGGTAGCGGTAGCGATGGCGGTGGCGGTGGCGATGGTGGTGGCGGTGGCGATGATGATGATGATGATGATGATGATGATGATCGGATGGTATCATCAATCGGTACTATGAAGATATTATATCTCACGTTCTTCTTAGAGTCATTCAACACGAGCATCTCATTGCATGCTAATTTTGTCGCCGTCGTATGTGCAATTTGATGATCTCTTCTCCTCGAAAATCGAGCAATCGTCCCTCTTCGATCCGCGTATCATTAGATCCGTAATGTTCCGCGCAATGATTGGCAGGTAAATGATCTGCGCAGGCCTTTCCAATATCTTATATTCTGGCGGCATGCTCGGTGAAAATTCATGTATCGTATGAACGCGTTTGTCGTTACTGTACGCACCCGGTCACGTTACTCTCTACGCGGATAATGTTTACGTTGATGATATTATATTATTACGTTGATCGATTAATATCGATACGGCCGATTGATGCCACTGTCTCGGCTGCAATATACGGTTCGAGAATCCCAATAACGATCCAATGTTGGGTTTGTTAAAGTTGCGACGTCTTTTCCCTTCGCGATTTCGGCGCGCGTACGCCGTCACGATCTCTCTGTCGCGCAGTTGTTCGGTTGCGCCGGCAATCAGGAGTACGATTCGTCGGTCGGGAGATACGGGAAAAGGGGATCATCGTCAAAAACACAAGGAACGGAGAAATGATTACACGCCGGAAGAGAACGGGGGAAGATGTTCCGCGCGTGCCGTGACGAAACCTTAAAACTCGCGAAAATTTAAGTTGGGCGCCAGATACGGTCTTGCACGTATCAATTCGTCAAATACGCGAGATAGACGCGAAAAAGACGCGAAGAAAGAAGTCGATTTCGTCGCGGGCTGACTAGCTCACCTAACGGTAGAGGGGCAGGGCGGATGTTGGACGAACGATATATGAAGGCAAGAGGCGACACAAATAGGGCAACAAATACGCGTAAAAGAAATTAAATCCGTCAATCGTAACAAATAGATAACAGCTTTATTAATTTAGAAAAGATATGTCCAAATGGTAAACAAAGATAAGTTGGGATACGCTCAGTGTTAATAAGTTCGCGGAAGCAAGTCTGAGTGTTAAAAACGACTTAGCGCCATGAAAAATAAGACGTTAAATTTGAGCTAATCGGGCCTGTGCCCGAGCGCAATTATACCGGGTCGATTATCGGACCCCTCGTGGATCGATAATATTTTGCTCGCTATTCTGACATGCCGTACGAGTATCACATCCAGTGCACCCTTAGCATGCGCAAATCTAGCTCGCAATGCTCAAACAATATTCTGTACTCTCCGTGAAATCATTCTAACGCTCATTCATCTCAACGCATATAATTCGCCAAAAAAATAATCGACCCAAATATTCACATGAAACACACTCACACTTGACGGTTAACAAAGAATACCTAATCGCGAGCACACTCACACATACACGACTTAAGACGCTAGACGGGCGAGAAATTACGCGACTAATATATTACGCCGTAGTGCCGATCCACGATCTCCAGAAAGACGATACAAACGATATAAAACGCGCAATACTTAGTGAGTCCAACCCTCGAAACGTTTCGGGGCTCGGATCGCTTGCCGATGGAGCCGTGTCGCTAATATAATTATAATAATAAATTTCCAAACGGACCTCGGACGCAAACACAACACTAAATTGCGGCCACGACGGCAGAACGACGCGCTCCCGACATCGCGAACATGCGTGGCTAATAACGGGATAACCTTACTGGCGACGATGCTCTTTTTCCGGGAGTCCGGAGACTCGGCAGCTTCTCCTCGCTCGTCCTCGTCTCCTCGCGATCCTGCTGCAGTCCCTCCGCTCGCCTCGCTCTCGGCCGGGATCTCTCCTCGCTTGCTCACGCTTGCTTGTGCTCTCTCGAATCTTTTTCGCCCAAAAACACGTCAAACTTTTGCACACGCTCGCGTCAGTCTGATCCGGGAACACCGCGATCAAGAATCGGTAACGCCGGACCAGTTGGGGATGCGCAATCAAAGTGCGTGTTATCACGGCCAATCACGCGATAACACGCGAGGCCACCGTTCGGCGGCACGCTCATGAGTGTACCGGGGGCGCGCGCACTCCCGAGATCACAATCGATATTTTTCACGGCGCCCTTCTGAGAGGGCCTTGGCGGTTCCCGCCGGGATCTCGGAAACGAGGAACGCAATAGTGTCCCTCGCGGATCTCCTCTTTTTCCGCCGTGCCTCGCGGTGATGGAACTCCTTTGGGGTCCTTCGGGGCCCATCTCCGCACGGTCCTGCATCCCGACGCGAAGATCCTTCTCGTCCACTCGCGCTTCTCGCCTCACTTCCAAATTTGATAGTTGATAATTCCTTTCCTCTTTCGTTCCTCTGAAGATCATCTTCCGAGTACTTGTGATCGTTGTGTTTGATCCGTTTTCACGCTCCTCCGGTAAGGCTTCCGTGTCAAAATAAGAAAATAATATTGAAATTAAAAAGACAAAATAAATTCGACAAATAACGCTGCTCTGGAGATTTCGGTACGGCTCTAATGTTTGAGACTGGCGCGGATGTGTTTTCCGCGCTCAGCGATCGGAGAGAGATCCGGTGGACGCGCGCGGGACGGCAACGTCACAAAGTTTACTCTGAAAGCGATCTCGCTATTCATCGTATTATAATTAGCACGGGTATTCTGCAGTTTCATCCTCGTCACTGTACGCTCGAACGGTTTCCTCTCCTGACGGGATATTATCGCGTTTATCAACACGATTGCCGGAACGAATTACACGTCGCGGTCGTATCTGTAAAATTTCACGTTTCAAAAACTCATTTATGGCGTGTATCTCGTACGATCTTTCGGGAATCGTAATTTCCGTGTCATTTTTATCGAAATAAAATTTATTATTCGAGGAATTCACGTTTGGCACCGTATGATAAGTCTCAAAATTCGTTAGACCGAACTTGTAGTCACCGTCGCTTAAATCTATGGCTGGATGGTAGTGTGCCGCGAGGACGCTACTCTTTCCAGTCAGCGTGAATGTCATAGACATATCGGGAAAACTATTTAACGAATACTGAGTCTTAACGGCGCATTGTCAGGCTTTAAATTCACACCGATCGACAGAACAAAAAAACTGCAGATACAATTATTCGCAGATACTCTGATCGTAAGTTTTAACAGATGTGTGATTGTACTGTATATTCGTCACGTTTGAAATATCACACCAATTCGTTCGGTGGTCGAAAATTGCCAAAACTGTCGAAATACATAACGCGATTCTCTCTTTGCGTAGGCCACCCAATAAGTCCTGGTCCTTTGGTGTTATGTCCAAATTCACGATGCCACTCTCGTTTCGACGTATACTACCGAAGGAATCACGCATAAAAACATCTCTTAAAAATGGTGTATGCATACGTTTTGCTAATTGTACTAATTGTATATTCGTTGACATGCCTGTAGGCATATTCAACATCTCTTTGACGTTTTTTTTTTTTTCGTTATCACGCTCTGTCTACGTTTGTACGGGCCGAAATACAATCCCTGTCCATATTTGTACGGAGCGAGATAAAGCCCGTGCCTTTTTCAGTCTCTTTTCCAGTCTTCTGTTATAGTTCTAGTACTTCTCCATGTATTTCGAAAGAGTTTTAGCTTCTAGTCATTTTTGAATAATTAAAAAAATTTTTTGACAAAAGACTGAAAAAGAGCTCAGAACTTGCACGAGTGTTGTTGCATATCACGATTATATGGATGATATGCAGTAAAATTTTTTTTTAATTATTTAAAAATTGCTAGAAGCTAGAATTTTTTTGAAATACAAGGAGTACAAAATCTATAATGTAGAACTCAAAAAAAAAGTGTAGAACTTATATTGATCACTAGCATATCACATTTGTATAGTAGACAGTTGCTACGTAAAATTTGAATACGTAGAACTTTATTTTTTATTGCATTTTTTTTACAAAATCATTAGAACTATCACTAAAAAGTATCAGAAACTATAGAACTCGGCTGTATGCGAAAAGAACTTTTCTTCATTTTTTATTAGTTATAAAATGATCTGCTACGGGAAGTCAGCAGATCATTTTTTTGATCAATCGTTTTTTGTTTAAAATCGCCAGAATTATACTATTAAAAAGTATCAAAAACTATAAAACTCTGCATGTGAGAAGAACTCCCTTTTATTTTTGATCTGCTGGAAAATAATATGCTAACTTCACTGACATGATATGTACCTCGTGGAGAAAATACTGCGCAAGAAGAGTGACGAGGTTTACGTAAAATGGTTAGGATTCGATGCATCGCACAATTCTTGGAGCAAGGACAATGTCGTTTAATTAATACAAACTGCATTTATTTTTACATATGCAAAATATGAAATACATATAAAATATCTAAAATATATAAAAATATATTATAATACATGTAAGATGGCATATAAAATATAAAAAAGAAAAAATAGATATATATTTCTTGTTTTCCTATTAACACGTTGACTGCCGTGGGGGTCACCGGTGACCGGCACTCGACTTGGCTACAGCGCCGTGGGGGCCACCGGTGACCGGCGACGCAGCAAATGATAAAAGTACATAATTAGTGTAAATATTGATA
>JBCEZV010203005.1:0-12054 GCA_039654365.1 Cataglyphis livida
AATTAAAATCAAAATTTATTATCTAATTTTCTGAACACAACTCAATCTTTGAACCTAGTTGCCGAGCGCTGATTACGGTGCCCTGGCGACATTCAACCTTCTCTTTCTATCAGAAATTAGAGTCATAATATAATCAAGTATTGATATTAAATAAAAGACTTTATTCCTTAGGCAATTCTCATAATAAATTAATTCGATCTAACTAACTCTCTATTATTTACCGTCCACAATTATTAGTTATCCTTAATTTCTATTATAATATTCCTTTTCAAATCTTAAATTCTCTAACTTTTGTACGGTTTCTAATTAATATATATATCTTAAGTAACAAACCCCTTGCATATGGTGAACCCGCAATACATACGGACTTGCCGTAAAAACGCAACCATAATCGACATCTTTCTTTTATTATGTAACGGTCGGTTTTCCGAGCGCTGTCAGAGGATAGCTCGATCAGAATCAGCGCTCGGAAGGTATAGCAAGTACGAGAATGCGAGTGATTTATGCCACATAAACAAGATTTATTTATTGTCAGACTACGTGGTTACAAAGTATGTGTGGGTGTGTGTGTGTGTGGGCACGGATGAATGTAAATGAGCGCGAGTGCACGTGATTGAATCGGCGCAAATGAGAACGATGCGGACGAATGCTCGTACGAGGTTCCGTGTGTTGTAAGCGGCGGTTACGGAGTCACCATGGCGGTACGCTTCGACGTGTGTCGAACCCAAGTGCACGCTTCGGTTGCACTTGCAGTTAGTGCGCTCTGGCGGATTGAGCGCGTCGAGCGATAATCGATGTGTGCGATCGATAGGCGGTCTTACCCGGCGGGTGAGAAGCGCGATGGCGCGCGGTGATATCGTCGCGAGGGGCGGGAGCCTCGCGACACGGCGAATAGCGATAGTGTCGATATTTTTGGCGCGTAGGGCGATCTTACGGCCCCAGTCGTGCGGATTCTATCGCCGTAATAATGGCGAGCCACGATCTTTGCGTCAGATCGCGAGATGCTTCGCGACTTATTTGGGATTTGCGGGAGCGGTTCGCGGTTGAAATAGAAACGTCCGGCAGACGGGAATATCCGTCAGTGGCGGGTAACTTCCCACCGTTAGAGATATTGCCGGACGATCGGATGCTTGATCGGAACGCTTGGTTTTGCGGGATGCTGGGAAAGCCCAGCAGAGGCGGAGTACACCTAACCTCGATCTCGCTGTTTAAGCGTGTAGGTTTCTTTGAGAGGCTTTGAGCGTCGTACCGACTTCAGAGGAGAAGGTTCTGTGTTCTTTACCCAGTGAAGTGTCTTTTTATACCCGGTGTCGGCGGTATCGCGTCGGCGCGATAATTGTTTGTTCAACAATTTGGTTGAGCGCGTTCGCGGCTCGGGAATTTTCGGAAACGGTCGGAGCGGTTTCCCGAGCGCGCGACTTGTGCTCCGGTACGGTGTCAACCCGGTGATATAAATAACAAAATATTTACCAAATGTTTTGTTTGCGCTCGCCGGTTTATAATACGCTGGGGCGCATAGCGCCTTCGCTTTTAAGTCCCGTGACTGCTGGGTGTGGGATAGCGGTATTTCACGCGCGCTGGCTCGACCGATGGTCGTCGGGTGGCAGTGTTCGGCGGGTGGCGGTGTCCGGCGGGTGGCGGTGTCCGGCGGGTGGCGGTGTCCGGCGGGTGGACGGCCGGGTAACGATGTGCGCATCGTTACATCACCCTCTCACTGGAATAAAGCCTGAATTTGAGGCTTTGTGCCGGCTCACTTTTAGTTTATACGGCGGCGGTATCGCAGCTGGCCGGTCTTCGAAAAACATAATCCAATGTCCTTGGAGGCTACGGATTTTATATTTGCGGGATACATGTACCGCAAAGTGTGGCACTTTAAAAATGATGCCCAGTTCCACCTGTACCCAGATCGGTGGCATCAGCAGCGGCGGTTGCTGTTCCGCGGTGATCGCCTTTGGGCGCGTGCTGTTCGGCGCTGTCGGTCGGCGTGGCCGGGCTGGTAGTGGCGGCGACTATTAGAGCTTGCAGCATGCGGGCGTTCATCCGGTCCGACCTTTGCACTAGTATGCCAATTCGCGGTGATCTTGCGGTTCATGTCTCGCCCGATTTTTGGTCGGTGGTGTTGCCCGTTTCCTTCCCGGCTGGCGGGATTGACTGCTCTGGGCCTTTGTTTTCTCCGAGGAGCTCCTCGATTTCTCTCAAGATATCCTCGACTTTCGTCATCATGAGAGACTGTGCTTTAGTCCTCGATGTCGTCGATATCGTTGCCTCGGTCGTTGGTAGGGGCTTCGTCTTCCTCGTCCTCGGCCTTGTTTTTGTTTTGTTTTAGGTCTTGAATGTGTACGTGTCTGTGCCATTTTTCCCTCTTGCTCCTCAGGTTTACGATCACTGGTGAGATTATTTTTTGTACTTCGAGCGACCCGATGTATTTCGGCGCGAGCTTTGCGTTGAAATTATCGGCTTTTCTTGATAACGGGTGGTCCTTTTTCCACACTCATTCTCCGATTTTTGGCTTCCACTGTCGTCGGCGTAGGTTGTAGTAATTTTCTTGCCTTTGGAAGGCTCGTGCGAGTTGTATACGTGCTATTTCGTATGCCTCGTCCAGTCTTCGTCGCGTCGTGTCCGGTGGGGTGTCCGTTGTTGTGGGCGTGGTGTGGTGTGGCGTTAATTCTCGCCCGTGGTTTAAATATGCTGGCGTTATCCTGTTGCGTCGTGTACTGCGGTGTTGTAAGCGAACTGCAAGGCGGGGAGATGTCCGTCCCAATCTCTATGGTCTTTTTCTACGAACTCGCTTATCATTGTTTTTATTGTCCGGTTAATTCGTTCCACAGGGTTGCAATGTGGCATACGCCGGTGCCCGTTTGTGTTTGATATTGAACGCTGCCAGTCGGTTTTCGAATTCTTTTGACACGAATTGTGTTCCATTGTATGATAGAATTGATTCTGGTCGGTCGTGGCGTAATATTATTCGTTCTGTTATCATTTTTGTGGTCGTCTTTGCTGTTGCCTGTCTCAGTGGTGCTAGTTCTACCCATTTCGAAAATCTGTCTTGCATAACGAACAGCCAAGTGTCCTTGTCGTAATCGTGGTAATGGTCCGACGAGGTTGGTCGTGACCTGTTCCCATGGTTTTTAGATGTCGCGTGTAATTTGCCGGCTGGTTGTTTTTGGGCGGCTTTGTGTGCCTGGCACGTTGGGCACGTTCGGACGTAGGCGGCTATCTCTCTGAACATGCCTGGCCAGTAAAAATATTCGGTTATTCTGGCAATGGTTTTCGCGATGCCGAGGTGTCTGGCCGTCGGTTCGTTATGGCTTAGGATTTTGGTTCGCTGATCCTTGGGCACGCACTCCTTCCATTGTTCGTCTGCGCTTGTTTCCTTGAAATTTAGGCTGTGCAGAATGTGTTTGTACAGTTTCCCGTTCTGTATTCGGAAATCTGGTCAGTTAGTGGGATCTCGTCCGGTCTCCTCCAGTACCCGTTGGTACCATCTGCATCGCCGCGGTTTCGCTACGCATACCTCGGGTTGTCGCGGACTTGGCGCCAGCTACGCGATTTAGCGAACCCTTTCTATATTTAACTTCGAGATCGTATTGCTGCAACTCGAACAGCCATCGGGCTAGCCGGCCGGTGGGTACTTCCAGTCGTTGCCATTTTAGCAATTAATGATCGGTAATTACGGTGAAGGGGTACCCTTCCAAGTATCCCTTCATTCTGCGAATGTCCCAAACCACCGCGAGGCATTCGAGTTTGGTAGCGCTATAATTTTGTTCGGTGCTATTGAGTGTTCGGCTCCCATATGCGATGACGCGTTCTCCATTTTCGAAATTCTGCGTCAGCACGGCACCAAGTCCGCTTGTGCTAGCATCGGTTTGCAGTACGAATCGGCGGGTGAAATCTGGACACGCGAGCACGGGGGCTGACACCAGCGTCTTTTTGAGTTCGCGGAATGCTGTTGTTTCCTCGGTCCCCCACTTCCACTTCGTGTTCTTTTTGGGAGGTTCGTGATTGATGCCGCGACGGTCGAGAAGTTTGCGACGAATCGCCGATACCATGACGCCATCCCGAAGAATTGTCGGACTTGTTTGACCGTGCGCGGTTCGGGTCAATTTGCGACGGCGCTTACTTTCTCGGGATCCGTACGTACATCTTTCCGGTCGACTACGTGCCCGAGGTATCTAAGTTGATCGACGCAGAATTTGCATTTTTCTGGATTTAGACTGAGTCGTGCGTCGCAGAATCGGCGGAAGACCTCGATTAATAGTCGGAGATGGTCGTCGAACGTTTTGCTTATAATGATGATATCGTCTAGATATACGAAAACGTTTGGCTCTAATGAAGGGCCTATTATGTTATCTAAGAGTCGCTAGAATGTAGCGGGTGCGGAATGTAGTCCGAACGGCATCACTTTAAACTGGTATAGCCCTCTGCCCGGTATCGTGAATGCTGTGATCGATCGGCTTTTTGGTTCGAAAGGAACTTGCCAGTATCCTTGTTTGAGGTCTAACGTAGACAAGTATTTTGCTCCTTTTAATTTTTCTAATGCGGTCACTTGTGGTAGCGGGTACGCATCTTTTTCCGTGCGTCGTTTACTTTTCTAAAGTTGCAAAATCGGTACTTTCCGTCTTTCTTTTTGACTAGTACTACTGGTGAGCTCCAGGCGCTCGTGGATGGTTCAATGACCCCTGCGACTTCCATGTCTTCCACTTCCTGGTCGATTACTGCTTGCATTGCCGAGTTACGCGGTCGATATCGCTGTTTGATTGGCGAGTCGTTGAATATTATTCGGTGCTGTATATTGTCCGTTGGTCCTTGTATTCTTTTGAATTTGTCGAATTCTTTTTCTAAGAATTTCTGTAGTTTTTCCTCTTCGTTGGTGATTCAGGTGGCCAGTCCTCCGGTCGCCGTGCACAGCGTTGTGTTGTTCCTCCGTTGGTTCGTTCTAGGTGGTTCTAACCGAATCGTTGTTCGTGACCACAGGTCTACTCCCATAAGTACCGAGCTTTCCAATTTCGGTAGTATGGCAAACTTGTGCTGGAGGGTTTCCCCTTTAACGCGTATTGGCGCGGTGATAGTTCCTGTATTGTGACCGACTCCCCATTTGCCATTTGTATTTCTCCGTCATGCATTTGTATCTTGTGCCCGTACCATTGTAGCTGTTGTGCAGTTTTCTCGTTAACGAACGATATTTCCGCTCCAGTGTCTATGAATGTCCGGAAGCGCGTGCGGCTTATTCTTATTCTTATGTGCGGTCTCGGATCATACTTTATGCGGAGCTCGGAGCGCTGGATTTGACCGCTGGCGACTCGGCCTGCTTGGCATTTCCCGGTGCGGAATGGCACTCTTTTGTGAGCACGCCGTCTCGTCCGCATTGTGAGCAGAATTTTCGTGGGGGTCGTTTGCAAGTCCGGCATGTGTGTCCCCGTTGTTTGCATCTCCAGCAGCATTCCTTTTTGTTATATGCGGTGGCGACGTTTGGTTTTGCGTTTTTTGCGCGATCGGTTTTTTGTTCCTATCGGCACAGTTCTTCGATTTCTTCTTGTTCGCATTTGCACTTCGTCGATGCCTTCGTTTGCGTTATATCGGAAGTAACGTTTCATTTCTGCCCGCCTGTTTTCGTATATCCTCTCATAGTTTTCTTCCGAGGAGAATCCACCGGCTCGGCGCATCAACGTTAGTATGTCGCCGATATATTTTTTGAAACTTTCGCCCGCTCGTTGTCGTCGATCGGATATTTCGCGTCTTAATGTGGCCTGATAGCGTCGCGGTAAGAATCCAGAGGGCGCGGTCAAACTGTCCAGCTTTCCCACCGGTGTTTATTGTTTCGATACCATTGCAACGCGTCTCCGCGTAATAATTCCGGGAGTCCCAGCAGCATCGCGCTTTCCGGGAAGGCATACCCGGCCTTTAGTTCTTCCAACCGTTCTAAAAATGCAAATGGGTCGCGGCTGTTAAAATGTACCCCCACTTCCGCATTTGCTTCAATACGTTCGTTACGTCGGTGGTGGGCGCATTTTTCACTGTTTCATTTTCTGATGCCCCCGTGCTGCCCGTTGCGTATTCCTCGGGGTGCGTGTCGAAGTCACCGGCCATTCGGCGCCGGATATCGTCCATCGTGCCGGTCGTGTCCAGACCTCGCTCGTCTGCAATTTCTATTAGCTGCGCTTTTGATAATTTATATATCCATCCTTTCATACTTTTGCCGCGAATCTGTGTGCTTGCTACTAGATAGGGTCTGTTCGGGCGCCAATGTAACGGTCGGTTTTCCGAGCTCTGTCGGAGGATAGCTCGGTCGGGATCAAGGCTCGAAGGGTATAGCAAGTATGAGAATGTGACTGATTTATGCCAAATAAACAAGATTTATTTATTGTCAGACTACGGGGTTACAAAGTGTATGTGGGTGTGTGTGGGCGCGGATGAATGTAAATGGGCGCGAGTGTACGTGATTGAATCGGCGCAGATGAGAACGATGCGGGCGAGTGCCCGTTCCATGTGTTGTAAGCGGCGGTTACGGAGTCATCCTGGCGGTGCATTTCGACATGTGTTGAGCCCAAGTACACGCTTTGGTTGCACTTGCAGCTGGTGTGCTTTGGCGGCGGATTGAGGGCGTCGAGCGATAATCGATGTGCGCGATCGATAGGCGGTCTCACCCGGCGGGTGAGAAGCGGGATGGCACGCGTTGATATCGTCGCGAGGGGCGGGAGCCTCGCGACGCGGCGAATAGCGTGTCGATATTTTCGGCGCGTAGGGCGATCTTATGGCCTTAGTCGTGCGGATTCTATCGCCGTAATAATGGTGAGCCACGGTCTTTGCGAAATCTCGGATCGCAAGATGCTTCACGATTTATTTGGGATTTGCAGGAGTGATTCGCGGTTGGAATAGAAACGTCCGGCAGACGGGAATATCCGTCGGTGGCGGATAACTTCCCACCGCTAGAGATATTGCCGGACGATCGGATGCTTGATCGGAACGCTTGGTTTTGCGGGATGCTGGGAAAGCCCAGCAGAGGCGGAGTACACCCAACCTTGATCTTGCTGTTCAAGCGTGTAGGTTTCTTCGGGAGGCTCTGAGCGTCGTACCGACTTCAGAGCAGCGGAGAAGATTTTGTGTTTTATACCCGGTGTCGGCGGTATCGCGTCGGCGCAATAATTGTTTGTTCAACAATTTGGTTGAGCGCGTTTGCGACTCGGGAATTTTCGGAAGCGGTCGAAGCGGTTTCCCGAACGCGCGACTCGTGCTCCGGTACGGTGTGTCGACCCGTTGATATAAATAACAAAATATTTACCAAATGTTTTGTTTGCGCTCGCCGGTTTATAATACGCTGGGGCGCATAGCGCCTTCGCTCTTAGGTCCCGTGACTGCTGGGCGTGGGACGGCGGTATTTCACGCGCGCTGGCTCGACCGATGGTGGTCGGGTGTCCGGCGGGTGGACAGCCGGGTAATGATGTGCGCATCGTTACAATTATAATATTAAAATTCTATTCTTTAAACCCGATTAACCTTCGAATTACATATATCTAGTTGCGTCCATATCCCTAAAATATCTAGTGAAATTTTTTAGTACCCAACTAGTTCCGCGCTTCGTCTTTCCCCTAGATCCACTAGGTTAGTCCTAGCTTTCGGCGTTCCTGGGGTATAGCAGTGGAAGCAAGTTGCCCTATAAAAATAGAGAGCAATCTTTTTCTCACTAACTGAGGTATAGAGAGAAAAAGAGCGTCGCTGAGACGTAACATATTTTTTGGTGGCAGCGGTGGGATTGCCAAAAGAACTAACAAGGATTTTCCCGAGAGAAAAAGGTCTCGCAATTAATCTTTTTCTTAAAAAAAATATATATATACACAAATATATATATTTTTAACTTAAAGACAAATATTTATATAACTTGAAATTCACCTAAAGTTCGTCGCTGTACAGCGTGGCATAGTATTGTCGCTGATGAAGAGTGTGGCAGCAAGTCTATCAAATATCGTTGCCGGAAAACGCAGCAACGAACTCTGTTGAATTTCCGACATATTTCAATCTTTGTATAGATGCGCAAAAAAAGGTGGACGTCGAGTTCAAATTAAAAGGATTAAATTCCAGATTAAAGAAGCTTCTTTTCCAAGAGCCTCTTCCTCATCTTACGAAAAATTACAAAACCTAATTAACAAATCAGATAACCCTAAACTCGACGATAATTTAGACAATTTTAAATCTGATAGTAATTTAAATAAATCTAATCCCGACAATAACTTAGATAAATTTAAGCTTAACGAGACTAAAAATACGAACTATAAGCTAATACCGATTGAGGTTGAATATAAATATCCTGATTATAAAATAATCGAACGAACAGATCCTCGTCGCAAAATCTATAAAATTTATGAATTATTTGGTCCAAAATAAATAAATTTAACAACGTAAGAAAAATCTAAAATTCGAACCAAATTCTTTGAACAAAATATACATACATATCTATTATAGTAATCTAACTAATTAATCATGCCTAACACGATCTCAATGTTCTAAGACTCCTTCTGAGACCAATGAAATTTTAACACAATCAGATTTAGAAACCCTTAAGCAAAAATTAAATGAAAAAGAAAAGATGCTTAAAGGACATGCTAAAATGTTACAAATAAAATAGGATAAATTGAAAATTCTACAACGCGAAATCGAACAAAATAGAAATGCTAATTCCGATAACAATCAATACGAATCAATAATAAAAAATCTGAATGAACAAATTTCTGCTTTAGTCTCACTGCCTGAACAAATAGAACAATTAAATCAACGTATTAACGACATTCAATTTTCTAATCCACCTCACAATCAACAAACAAATTATAATTCCGATTATTATTCCGCTCAAAATTTTCCTCGCAGATCTAGCCCTGCAGATACAGCTTCCCCGATTCGCCTTAAGGATGTAGTTGATTCTATTCCTAAATATGATGGACACAAAATTCCTGTTTTTTATTTCAGTAAAATGTGTAAACGAGCCCTCCAATTAATTCCGGATTACCATGAATATCATTTAGTACAATTAATAATTAACAAATTATTATTTGTAATAATTATAATAACAGGGACACGCTTATGCTGCTGTAGAAGGTACGGAATACCATACTGTTTTCAAACTAACAAGAAAATTAAAAAGAATTTTTGGTCCTAACAAATCCGTAGACCAATATCGCGAAGAATTAGTAAACATTTATATGAAACCTAATGAAAATATATTTGATTATATAGAAAGAGTAAATGAATTACGCGCAGCTATAATTGATGGGGAAACTAATGCCGGTGAATATATCGACGAAATTACAAAAAATAATATTAAGCGTAGCGTAACTACAAGTTTTATTAACGGTCTCCCTTCCGATCTTTTAATCAGAGTTAAATTAGAAGGATCTTATACATTCGACGGAGCTCTAGAATCGGCAATACAACTTTCAAAAACTTTAGAAACAGAAAACGCGCGTAAACGAAACGTATCGCTTTATAAATCTAACATATCCCCTCGCGTCGATTTCTTAAATAAATCGGGTCCCCCCCAAGTAACTAATTTACCGCAATCCAATGAAACACAACATCCGCGAAATGATACAACTCCTTTTATAAAACCACTCATTCCCGGAATATCCGGACCTAATTACCCTGTCAGAAAAACGTGTCGTTATTGTAAAAATCCTGGACATCTCATAGACGAATGTCGCAAACTTGCATATAGGCGATCTACTGAAAATAACCCATCTCCTTCGTATTCCAACCATATTAATAACCCATCTACTTCGTATTCTAACCATAATAATAATCCGGGAAACGCACAAAGCGTTCCGGTAATGAACGGTGTCCGCCGAAATAACATTCAGACGGGGCGCCCTTTCCTTTCACAACAAGCGCCTGTGACTATGGCACTACCCCAAAACCAAACTCTGATCCCGTCACCCGTATTGGACGAATAGAAGATAAAACAAGATCTAGTAGTTTACCCTCTGTTATTTTTTTGTCTCCAGATTTAAATATTAAATGTTCTTTCATGATTGACTCAAGCTTTGGAGATAATCTCATAAAACAATTTGTTAATGAAAATATAATCTTGGATGAAAATGAAACCTTAATTCTTCAAGGCATATCTTCTGAACCGATCTGTATCATAGGTTCGGTCACCATACTTTTACTCAATCTACCCCCCAATTTCCATGTAGTTCCCGACACAGTTAGTTTTCCTCAAGATGGTATTTTAGGAAATATGTTTTTAAAAGAACGAATGACTAGTATAGATTATAAAAATAAATGTTTGCATTACGATAACTCTAGTATTTCTTTTTCCGAAACAATTTATATTCATATTGGTAAACGATCTGTGTCTCACTTTGTCATCATTTTATATCAATGTTACTAATCCTGAAAAACAATATGGATATATACCACGTTATACATTAGCCGAAAATGTTTAATTCGGAGAAGCAATCGTCACGAATATTAAAGGTAAAGCTTATCTATTTTTAATACCACTGAATGTGAATACGATTTAAAAATTCCTTCTATCGAATTATTAGATTTTGATTTCATGGATACGCTTGAAGGATCTACGATCCGAGGCGGTGTCGTTGAAGCCCGAGGGAATGAAATAACCAACGATCCTCTTATCAAAAACTCAACTCCCAATATTAATAAAGAAAATAATTCTAAAAATATCACTGCAACCTTAGGGCATCCAGTGATCAATACAAACTTACTTAATTCCAAAAATAATCATATCGTCACAGCCTTAGGGATGTCAGCGATCTATAATAATCTTAACTTTTTTATTGATAATCCTTTATATTATGAAAAAAAAAATAATAATATTGCCTCTGTTAATTTTCTCGACAAGAAAGCCCCCTTTGCGATCGCGCATCTGCTGTCATGCAACTTTTACGATTGGAATATTTGAACTCCGAGGACTCAGACAACGTTGTAAATCGTATTAATCATTCCGATAGATTTCATCTTCCAGACGACAGTCTTGGAGCCACTAATGCTACGCAACATTCTATATCCACAACTGATGAAATTCCTATCCATACGAAACAATACCGATTTCCCCCTGTCCACAAAGATGAAATTAATAAACAAGTTAACGAATTATTATTCAATGGCTTAATCGAATATTCTACCTCTTCCTATAATTCTCCTGTGTGGATAGTGCCAAAGAAACCTGATTCTCAAAGTAATAAGCGATGGCGAATGGTCATCGATTATCGTAGCCTTAACGAAAAAACTATATAGGAGACGCTTATCCTCTTCCAAATATAACTGATATTCTCGAACAATTAGGATCTGCCAAATATTTTTCTGTCCTCGATTTAGCTTCTGGTTTCAATTAAATTCCTATGGCATCTAAAGACGCTCCAAAAACCGCATTTTCAACTTAATATGGTCATTATCAATTTAAAAGAACGCCATTTGGTCTAAAAAACGCTCCTGCAACCTTTCAACGATTAATGGATAATGTCCTTTCCGGGTTGCAAGGTAACGAACTATTTGTTTATATGGATGATATAATTATCTATGCTAGATCTTTAAAGGAACACAAAGTTAAATTTAATAAATTAATGGAAAGATTAAGAAAAACAAATTTAAAACTACAGCCGGATAAATGCGAATTTCTTCGCCGTGAAGTAACCTATCTCGATCATATAATCGGAGTTGATGGAGTTAAACCTGATTCTAATAAAATAAAATCAATATCCGAATTTCCTATACCTAAAAATGAGAAAAACATTAAACAATTTTTGGAATTAGCAGGTTATTGCAGACGATTTATTCCACAATTTTCTAAGACTGCCAAGCCATTAACCGACTTGTTAAAGAAAAACAATACATTTGTAACGATGCATGCATCGTTACCCGGCCGCCCATCCGCCGAATACGGCCGACCATCCGCCGGACACCGCCGTCCCACGCCCATCAGTCAAGGGACCATAGAGCGAAGGCGCTATGCGCCCCATCATATAATAAACCGGCGAGCGAAATATACAAACAGCGGGTAAACATAGAAACATGTTTATCACGGTATCATTGTTTGTTAGTGTA
>JBCEZV010203144.1:0-12006 GCA_039654365.1 Cataglyphis livida
CGACTGGTGTTCGCCGGGCGGCAGACTTCCGACGGATGACGTGTCGGGAACGATGGGGTGACGCATCGTTACAAAGTGTACATATTATATTCGTCTTAGAATTAATTGCGTCGATACTCGCGGGAGTGTCTGTCCGTCGTCTGTCTGATTTCGCGCTTATCTTTTTGGAGCACGCTCGCTCGCATATAACTCGCACATAAAACTTTCGCGCACAGATAATAATGAACAACATGAGACCAGACAAGTTAAACTTTTTGATTATGAATTTATTAAATGTCGTTTGACATCTAAACATTCACAGTACAGATTAAATCAACAATATCTATTTTATTTATTGAACGATGCAAATATTCGTCAGTTAAGTCGTGGAATTTTTCATAAAATAAATGTAACTAATTCGCGAGTTTGTTATACAGCTGCAGAATATTTAGAAGCAGTATCGAAAGAATTGTTGGAATCTAATATGAGTACAATATTTTCCACACTTCGAAATACAAAACAATATTGGCGTAAACCAAAAAGCAATTTAAATTGTATGACGCAGCATTATGGACTTGCGACATTTTTAACATTAAGTCCGAGTGAGTGGTTATGGGAAGATTTAGGTGAATATATTCGTGAAGTAAATGGATGATATGATACTTCCTTATGCGTTAGCGTACTTGTTGCTAAGGATCCTGTATCAAGATCTAGGTTTTTCGATAATAAATTTCGAGCAATGCTTGATTTTATTAGCTCTAAAGATTATCCAATTGGAGAAGTAACGCATTATTTCTGGCCACGAGAATACCAAGGTAGAGATATGCAACATTTCCATTTATTAATATGAATAAAAAATGCACCGACATATACCGATTTTGGGTGAATCTACTATTGAAGAAGTCTCCAAATCTATTTTGCAGCATATAAGCTGCAAAATGCCGGATCAAAATATTTCAACATTATTATACAGGCTGTTAATATGCATCAAAGATATAAACATAATGATTGTGTTTACTCGAAAAAAGTAGGACGTAAAGTTATTCGTCGGTGTTGTTTTGGATTTCCTCAGCCCGTTACTGAAACTTTGAATATGAAAGATGTAGCAACTTCTATAGCAGGTAGAAAACAATTAAAACATAAAAGTAGACTTTATGATCTTCCTCGAACAATAATGAAGTTAATATAAATGATTATAATCCTGTTCTTCTTACTACCTGAGAAGATAATATGTATATACATACAATTTATTGGTGACAAATAATTGCTGCTTGCCTAGTACATTACTAAATGTATAAACAAAGCGGGAAAAAGTGAGTTATCTGATAATATTCTTGATAGTAAGAATAATGAAAACAAATCATTAGCATTGAGAGTTATCGATGGAATATCGCTTTACGATTTACGAATAATAGAGAATGTGGAGCTCTCGAAGCTGCTGATACACTACTAAGTATTCCTTTATATGGAACTGATCAAAACACGACTATTAACTGATTAGATGTTAACCAAATACGATATAGAAAATTAAATAATCGCAAAGAAACTGAAACACTTGATGCTGATTCTACATATAGATATTATCCACCTTTAATAGATAATCATTATCCATATAGACCAAACGAATTATAAAATATGTCTTTTTATGTATTTACACAATAGTACGATATTTCAAAAATAAAACTAAAAACTAAAAATATTGAATATTTTAAAATAGATAATGATAATTATCTTAAACGGCAACAATGTGGTTATTTTATTAATCATTATAGATATAATGTTAATACACGGCCAGAAAATTATTTTTTTTTTCCTTATTGCTTATGTTTCAATCATAGCGAACATTAGAAGATTTTAGAAATAAATGCGATACTTATGTCGAAACATTTCACAAAGTAAAATTTCATCTTGTAGAAGCATTGCAATATCATGAAAGATTAGAAGAATTGCAAAAAACATTTAAAACTGCAAAAAAGTTAGTTCAGCAATGCTTAGATGATAATTTACAAAAACAGCAGTTTCAGGATAATCCTGAAAATCCGATAGATGTTCAATATATACAGGTTGGTGAAGCAGTGCAAGATTTTAAAGATTTTAATAAAAATGGTTCGAAAAATTGATGTATCTAAAATGATAGCAAATTTAAATACGGATCAAAAACAAGTATTCAATAGAGTTATTAATACTGTAAATTCTGATGATAAATGAATTAAGATTATACGATAGCGGAGAAGGTGGTACTGTAAAGTTTTTTAATTAAGACTATTAAATACTGAATAAAACAAAATCTTAATAAAAATACTGCTGTAACAGCACCTACTGGTAGATTAGATTTTTTTTAGATTAGATTAGATTTGCTTTATTGATTCCCCTTGGGGTTACAATCTCTTACAATTACATTTTGCATCTAACTTAACTCTAACTTAACAACTATCTTATCTCCAACTTAGCCTAACTTACTCTCTACCTATTTCTACTTATCCACACACACACACACACACACACACACACACACACACACACACACACACACATCTCTATCTGCCCTACTCTAATTTGGGACCTCCGCTTCCGGTTCATATCACGCTTCCTCTCCCTTCATTCACACATCCCATATCAATCTCTCTCATTCACCCTTTGTCTCTCTTTTTTTCTCTCTCTCTTTCTGCCCTCCCTCTCCATCTGTCCTCCTCTTGAATTTTACCCTTTATCTAGTTCCCACTTTGACTATTTCTCCTCTTTTCATTCCCTCTCTCTCTCTCTCTCTCGCGTCTTAATTTCTCTAATTCCCTCAACCACCCTTCTTCCTCGCCCTTTTCCCTCAACATCTTTCTCAACATCTCTTGTCAGCTCTTATCCAACCCCCAATTCACACATCTTTCCCAAACATGCTCTCATGTTTCCTTCTCCCTCTCACATAACCTATAGCTTTTGCTCTCTTCATCCCACCAATTTTCCCTCACTCCGTTTCCCAGTCTATAACATATTTTCTTGCCATCCTTTGCCATCTGCTTTCCCTCCAGTCACTCTTCAGGTACTCTGGAATTCCACTCCTATTGATTTCTCCGTAACTCCTGTTGTACCTTGACCCTTTTATCTTTTTCCATCTTTTCTTTTCATCCATCTCTGCATCTTTTTTTTACAAAGTAACCGAAGTCCAACACTCCTGATCTTTTCGCCTCTGCCTCCATCATGTCCATATCTCTAGCTTCAAAAAACCTACACCTTTCTTCTTTTTACTTCGAAAATTCCATTTTTCTTCTACACATCTCTTTCAATTCTTCCCAGCATCTCCTCGCAATCTCACTCCCTCTTCTCCAACTCTTTCTCAAACCCCCACGCACTTCTCCGGCCCTATCTCTTAACTTTTCCCTCTGTAATTCTTCCCTTACCATGTAGCCTAGCGTTTCCCAATCCAATCCTAACATCCATTTAGATACCTTTTCTGTAGCCTCTCCAACTCCTTCCTCTTTCTCTCCACTCCCAAATTTCCACCTCATACCACATCATCGTCCACACCAGTTTATCAAAGAGCCATAATCTTTTTCCCCAATCATTCTTAAATTTCTTTTTGCTAATTCCCCAAACCTGATTACAGCGGCACCCTTCCTTAGCCTATTTCTTATCTGTGCATCTTGTCCACCATTCTTCTGCATTACATAACCTAAGTAAGTAAATTCTTTTACCTCTTCTATAACCTTCCCTTTCAATCTCCAACTTACATTCCTTTCTCTTCCTTCTCCTTTTCTAAACCACCTGAAGATTTTTGACTTTCTCATATTTAGCTCTAACCCTTTCTTTTCCAGATACCCTCTAACTTTTCTATCATACTCCTCATTCCATCCTCCTCCTCCGCAATTAAGACTACATCATCCGCATGTCAAATGCCAAAATGTACATCTTCCTCTCTCCTAACTTAACCTAATCTTAACTTTCCCAACCTTCTCTACTCATTACTTCTTCCATATCCGTCGTCACCAGATTAAATAAGTGAGGGCTCAGTGGGCATCCCTGCCTTACTCCCCTTCCTGTTCCCAAAACCCTGTTCCCAGATCTCCCCTCCCCTTACTCAGTTTCTAGTCTCCCTGAGAATATCCTCACTTCTTCTAATCAGTTCTTTCCTCACCCCCTCTCTCTCATCGCTTCTACCAATTTCTTTTTATCTACCGAATCGAATGCTGCTTTCAAGTCTATAAAGAATGCCACTAATTTATCTTTCTTCAGCTGTCTGTTCACCAGATAATTCAATATGAATATGTTGTCCATTGTCCCTAATCCCTTCCTGAAACCTGTCTGATTCTGCGGCACCAATTCCTTTTTGTCCACCTCATCGTTTAGTCTATTTGCCGAAGTATACACCTTATAGAGCGTCGAAGTCAGCAACATCTCCTATACTCTTATATCCTCTCCCTCTCTTCCTTCTTTAATATCGACACAATCACCCCCTCACTCCATTCATCTATCCATCCTTCTCCCTTCCAAATCCTATTGCATATTCTCCACGCCCATTCCTCCAGGCTTTCCCCTCCGTATTTTCACACCACCGGAATTCCATCTAAACTTACCGCTTTATTATCCTTCTGTCTTCAAATTGCTGACCTTATCTCATTCCTACTCAAGCCCTCCTTCCCATCCATCTAAGTTCCTACCTTCTGTCTCACACTACTCTATTCATCTATCCCCTCCCCCAACAAATTTCTAAAATATTCATTCCACTCCTCCATTGTTATATCATCGTTCACTTTCCCCCTCCTCTTTCTTTCCCTATTCACTATCTCCCAAACCTGCCCCTCTGTTCTAATTCCCTAAATTCCCTCTCCCAGCTTTCTTTCTCTTCCTTTTTTTTCTTTTCTATCAACTTTTTATATTTCCCTTTTGCTTCCCTATAAAGTTTCCCATCCCCTTCTTTCTCTCTTCACCTCCTCAACTCTCTTCTTACTATAATCTTTTCTCGCTATCCCATCACTCTCTCTTCCTTCTTTCCCCCTTTGATGCGCATCCATCTATCATCATCTCCTTTATCTTATCTCTCATATTTTCCCACACCTCATCTACCTCCCCTGCCATTTCCTCTACATTTCCTAGCGCCTTCCTAATATCTTCTTTACTCTCTTGCGTCCATACCCATCTTTTGCTTGTCCTCTCCTTTCTTTCTAACTTTTTCTCTTCTATCCACACTATGATCGGAGTCTACATTACCCGCTACCTCCACCCTACTTACCAGCATTCTTATATCTTCGTCCTCCAACACATAATCTATTACTGAGTTATCACTTCCCTCCGTATACGTCCATTCTTCCTCCATATCTGCTTTCGTGCATCCATTAAATATTGTCCATCCCGCTTTTCCTATCCATATCAGCAACTCCTTCCCTTCCTTGTTAATTCTTTTATTCTTCGACTTTCTTCCTCTTCATGCTCTTTTCTTATTACTCTTTCCTCCTCACCTGTTCTCGCGTTAAAGTTCCCTCCAATCAATATGCTACTGTTTTCTTCCATTCTCTCCACCCATTCATTCAACTCTTCCAACTTCCTCTCCATATCCCCTCTAACATATACTGCTATCACACTCCATTTCCTGCCCTTCACTTTTAACCCTACTCCCATTAAACCCTCTGTCTTTTTTATCTTCATTTCCTCTACCTCCAATCCCTTTCTTATTCCTAATAGCATCTCTCCCATTGTCTTCCCCTTCTTATTCTTCCTCTCCGCTAACTGCACTTTCCATCTAAATCCTTTCGGTAAGTATCCACTCGATCTATCCCATCCTTTTTTATCCAACCAAATTTCGCTCATCACCACCATATTCCAATCCTCCACTTCCCTCCAAAAGTCTCTTCCCTTATTCCTTATCCCCGTCACGTTCCAAAAAACTACACTCCATCCTTTTCTCACCTCCTTAGTCCTTCCCCCTTTTTTAAGTTTCCATTTCCATCCTTTAGCACTTCTTCCTCCTCATCCCACTTCCACCATTTCTCATCTATTCTTATTTTCCTATACCCTATCCAAACCTTCCTTCCCTTCTTCTCCTCCTCCCTTGCTATCCTTCCTAACCTCTATCTCATTCTCCTTCTACGTCCAATCCTTAAAAATTTTTTCCTTTCAAAAGTTTCTTCTTATTCCAAACTTCTATTCTTTGTTCCTCACTTTTCAGTCTTACTATAATCATTTCCCTTCCTCCCTTTCTACCTATCTTCCTTACTTTTTCGATCTATGCCTTAACTCCAATGCTACCGAGCAACTTCTCTACCGCCACCCTTCTGCTCCCTTTCTTTATCTCCACTCCTTTAATCAAAACGTTTTTTATTCTCTCCTCCCTTTCTCTCCTTTCCATTCTACTTTCCAACTCTTTTATCTTAATCCCTCTTCCTTCATTTACTCCCCTACTAACCGCCTTACTCCCTTCTCCCTCTCCGATATCACGATTTTCTGTTTTTTCTATTTTCCCCTTTAACTCTTCAATAAGTCTTTTCAGCTCTTCTCTTTCTTCCTTCCATCTCATTTCGCACTCCCTAAACTCCTTTCTTACTTTTTCTATCTCCTCACTTACTCTTACTCTTTGCTCCCTGATTCCTTTCTTTACCTCCTCTTTCATCTTTCTAATTTCTTCCTTCCACCTCTCTTTAACCTCCTCTTTCATATTTCTAATTTCTTCCCTCAATCCCTTCATGCCTCTCATTTCATTCATTATCTCCTCGATTTCCAATTTCCAGCTTTTCATCGATTGTTGTAACTTCCCTTCTTCCTCTATCCATCCTAATTCCGCATCTTTTATTACTCCCGATTTTTTCCTACTTCTTAACAACTCCTCATCCCCCTTCAACATCGGCTCCTCTCTTTTTCTTTTCACTAGCTTCTCCAAATTTCCGACGCTACCTCTCCTATCTTTTCCTTCCTTCATGCCGAACTACGCCATCTTGTTTTCTCGCGCTCTCTATGCGAACTCCCGTTATCTTCCACTAACCCACTCTACGCTCTCCGCTGCCTATACTCTATGGCCTAACGGTCACTGCCTCACACCTCCTTTTACACCCTTATAATCGTCCTCACGCCTTGCCTCCGCTTTCCCCTTTCCCTCTCTACGCTTTCTCTCACTCACGCTTCCACACCAACACACACACTCCTCTTCCACTCCTCACTTTAACTCCCTACAGCCTGCAAAATATACACGTCAATCACCTCGAGACACACTACTTGACACTGGAAATGGAAGTCCAGCACCTACTGGTATAGCAGCATTTAATATAGAGGTTTGAGTTCATAGATTGCTTCAATTATCCGTTGAACATGGTCATATTCCTAAGTATGAACAATTATCTGATTATTTCTAGTATTGAAAGTTTTACGAGAAGATCTTAAAGATGTTGTACTTTTTGTAATTGATGAAATGTCAATGATATCTAATTTGATTTTAATATATATATATCTTCGATTGTCTGAAATATTTGACACTAATGATTGTGATGATGGTTGGTTTAGTCAAAAGCACATTTTTTTATTCGGAGATTTGTTTCAATTATCTCCTGTACACGAAAATCCTATTTTTATGCGTTTATCCGATGAAAAAGTTGCCAAACATCTTGGTTCCTTGAGTGCTGTTAATTTATGGACTACATTATTTGATTACGATGAATTGAAAATCAATATGCGCCAACATGGAGATGACTCTTATCGTGAGTTAAGTCAAGTATTCGTATTGGTTTTGACAAAATCTGATATATGTATCTGATATATAATACGATTTACGAAAATAGAAAAATATCTTTCAAAGGAGATTCTTTCGAATCTATTAAACGAATTATGTATTCGAATTATGAATTTCATTAACAATCTGTCATCAGATACCGTTTGTTTACTGCCTACTTGTCGTATGTGTGATGTTTTCAATGATGCAAGGTTAAGTCGTATTGTTTCTAAAGAAATATTATTGATTGCTGAAGATATAATTGAAGGTATTCCATATGTAAAAAAGAAAGTATTAAAAGTATTGTCAAATAATGATGATGATAATAATTCTAGAACAGCTGGGCTTTCAAAACGAATAACAATTAAAATTGGAGCAAAAGTTATAATACGGCGTAATATTGATGTTAGTTTGGGTCTTATAAACGGTACAATTGTTACAGTGATTTTAATTCTACAAGATATATCTACTGATTACATAGAAAAGATTAAATTTTTTTTACCATCAGATTCAGAATATTTAATTGAAAGAGTAAGTGTTAAATTTGAAGTGATTGATAGAGCGTATATTATAAGAAAACAATTTCCATTATCTTTGTGTTATGGCATCACTATTCAGCCAAGGATAAGATTGCCAGATAAGAAAGCCAAGGATTGAGTTTGCAAAATGCTATATATTATGGACATTGGTAACTCTGTATTTAATTATGGCCAAGTTTACGTTGCATTATCGCGAGTAACATCTCTAGAAGGATTACATTTGATTAATTATGATCCTTCATCGATAATAGCTAGTGATGAAACTATCATCGAATATAATATATCGTCTAAAAAAAATATATAAACCCAAAATAGAAATGATTACTGTTTCAAAAGAGCGTTATTGCAAAGTAAAAGATGTTCTATGGGCATTACCAAAAGTAATTACTTCTGTCCAAAAATCACATGAAAAAGTTCAACAAAGTACTTCTTGGGTCATACATGGTTTCCAAAATACAGACGAGGTTTCATGCTATGCTAATGCGATATTACAATGTTTATTGCATTTAGATCTTATTAAACAGCAATTATTTAATTGCAATAAATTAGATGTTTTACGTATATTAATGCATCGAAACGAAAATGGAATGCGTAATTTAAATACATATGTAATACGGCAATGTTTAGGAGAACATTTTTCAAGCACGGTAAAATGAAATGCATTTGATTTTCTTATAGCTATTTGGAAAAAATATGATTGTATAAGAAGTTTAATAGAATATCAAGTAACTTCTATTGTGCGATGCAAAATTTGTAATAATACAAAAACTACTGTTGATAATAATATTATTATTCCTTATTATATTTAATATATTATTATTCCAATTCCTATTAATAATTTAAAGAAGAAAAGTTACACTCTGAATGATTTATTAAATGTTACGTTTTTACATTGGTATCAATCACACAATAAATCATGTGAACATTGTATTGGAAATGATATACTATTTAAAAATGAAATAACATTGACAAGAGAGATAGTTGTTATGCATTTATTACTTTCATCGCAGGATGATAAAGTGAAAGCAACAAACAAATTTAACTTATGTGCTGTACCAACAACTAAAGTATTAATAACTGGACAATTGTATAAAACAATGAATGCTATATTTCAGCATGATTCATATATTGATGAAAGTCATTATATAAGTAAATGTAGAGAAGGAATATCTAATGTTGGGTCGAAGCTGATGATGCACAAGTTAAAAAAAAGGCAGTGGCTTAGAGGTGCTAAAGATGTTTATATAATATTTTTACAAAAGATGGCTAATAAGTAATATATATCGGATATTATAAAATAAAATTGTATAAAAAATTCTTTATTAAAAATACATTTTTGTAATATTAAACTTGTGATTAATATTTAATTATTTAATAATTGTATTTCGACAAGCCCCATACAAAAGAATATATCGTTATGTGTCAGCAATTTCGTATACAATTATATTCTATTTTATTCATGAACTGCGAAAATATTTATATGAATCGTCAATAATTAGTTTTTTTTTTACTATTAAAAATAGATTTACTATTAAAAATAGAATTATATTACTCACTTTTTTCGCTTTATTTATATATTTAATGATGAACTAGATAAGCAGCAATGAGATTATTCAATGGATTTTGATGCATTGTATATTTCATTGCATATCAAATAAACACACACACATACACACGCACGCACGCACGTACACATACAACATATTGACTAATGACACATTGATTAATGACATTGATTTGTAATTATCCGTCACTTTTACAATAAAAATAGCAGAAAAGTGTAAAAAATCTGGATAGTTATAATAAGCATGGAAGGCTGTCATATATGAAATATGACGGAGATAATGGCGGGTATTTACTTATTAATTTAAAAGTATTTAATATATACAATACAAAAAAGAATTATATCCCTAAAAAACTTACTTTTTCAAAAACAGATAAAACAAATGCGCCGAGTACAGGTGCCATGTGAAAAAGTATTGCACAAAAAATTATTTTATTTTTAAATTACTGTAAAAAATTGTTGTACAAAATAATATCATTTTAACTCTATATAGAATAATGTTATTGTTAAAATGTGTATTATGAAAGTAATTTTTTTATTATTATTTAAATAAAAACATTTAAAAAAAACTGTTCCAGAAATCAAAAATACTATTATACAAAACAGTTTAAATTTCCTACAAAAATAATGATAAGAAAAAATTACGCCAAATAAATAAAAATTTTTGTTACAAAATTAATTTTTTTATTATTATTTAAATAAAAACATTTAAATTAAAAAAATTGTTATACAAAATAGTTGTTTTATTTTCTAAAAAAATAATGATATTAAACAATATTGCGCAAACTGAATAAAAATTTATAAAATATATTTGCTTTATTATTTCCAATGATAAAAAAAATTATATTTAATAAATTACAATATAAATATATACAATAAAAAAATTACATAAAATATGACAAAAAAACAATTACATATGTATTAGATTATTTAATTAAAAATTATATATATATACAAAAAGTTAAAAATTAATACAAAAATAAAAAAAAATTTTGCTCAAAATCATGGCGCTGCTTAATTTCAAACTTAATAATGTCTTAAAATAATAAATAATTAATTTTATGTAAATATTATTACATCAATAATTGCAATTTTGTAAATATACAGAGTACATAAATATTATTAGGATATTGTTCAGTTTTGCAGCGCCAAGATTTTGAGAAAAATATTTTTTTTTATTTATTGATTTTGTATTAATTTTTAACTTTTGCACAAATTTTTAATTTTTTATATATATTTTTAATTTCTAATTTTTGTATGAGGCTTTTTTAATTTTGTTTTAATTTTATATGTGCCTTTTTTATTAAACTTTTCAGAATATATATATATAGTTATTAGAATAAATACATATGATTGTTTATTTATATCATATTTTATGTAATTTTTTTATCGTATATTTATATTGCAATTTATTAAATACAATTTTTCTTATCACTGGAAATAATAAAACATATATATATTTTATAAATTTTTATTCAGTTGGCGCAATATTGTTTGATATCATTATTTTTCTACGAAATTCAAACAACTATTTTGTATAACAATTTTTTTAATTTAAATGTTTTTATTTAAATAATAATAATAAAATTAATTTTGTAACATAAATTTTTATTTGGCACAATTTTTTCTTATCTTTGTAGAAAATTTAAACTATTTTGTATAACAGTATTTTTGAATTTTAGAACAGTTTTTTTTTAATTTTTTTATTTAAATAATAAATTAATTAATTTTATAATACAAATTTTTACAATAACATTATTATATATAGAGTTAAAATGATATTATTTTGTACAACAATTTTTTACAATAATTTAAAAATAAAATAGTTTTTTGTGTAACACTTTTTCACATGGTATCTGTACTTGGCGCCTTTTTTACCTTTTTTTTTTTAATAGTGATCTTGGATTTGACATTAATGGTCATTTTCAAGATTATTTGAAGGTCAACTTCCGTTTTTTAAATGGGGACCCCCAGTTTTTACTACATATTCTTACCTCGAGAGTTTTTCAAAACACTATAATAAAATATTTTTTCATTAATAATGTTTTGAGTTATTTTGTATCTTAATTTGACATATTTTAGTATAAAATATAAAATATCTCGAAAATTATTTAGTATTCGATAATTGTATTGTAATACTTTTATGTACAGAATAATAAGGTAAATCAAATGGTGTACAGAAAATAATTGTTTTTAAAAAAAAGTATGCAATTATTTGCAATATATTTTTTTATAACAAT
>JBCEZV010203251.1:0-11970 GCA_039654365.1 Cataglyphis livida
TTCCCGGATACACGTGGGATGCTATGTTGAAACATACAAATATTACGTTCGAATTACTTACTGATATCGACATGGTTTGGTTTATCGAACGGGGAATATGCGGCGGTTTAAGTCAATGTTCTGGCAGATACGCGCATGCTAATAACAAGCATATGCAGTCCTACGATCCATCGAAATCTTCATTATATTTGATGTATTTCGATGTAAACAACTTATACGGTTGGGCGATGTGCAATCGTTACCTTATGGCGAATTTCGATGGATCGATGACATCTCTGATTAACATTAGCGCGATCGTTTTGGATTTGCCAACAGGTTATATTTTCGAGGTTGATCTGGAGTACCCGTAAAGTAAACATGACGCGTACGCTGATCTACCATTTTGCCCGATAAATCTCCAGATAAGCGGGAGGACAAGCTCCTCGCGACTCTATGCGATAAAAAACGTTATGTCATACACTATCGCAACCTGCAGCAGTGTACAAGTTATGATCTTTGCATCACAAAAATACATCGCGTATTGCAATTTACTCAGTCCGCATGGCTTCGCGATTACATTGAACTCAATACCCGATTTAGAATGAGCGCGATAAACAATTTTGAAAAAAATTTATATAAATTAATGAATAACGCGGTATTCGGTAAAACTATGGAAAACGTGCGCAAGCATGTTAATGTAAAATTATTAACGAAGTGGGACGGACGATACGGCGCGGAAGCAGTGATCGCAAAACCGAATTTTCACAGTAGAAGCGTGTTTACAGAAAATTTAGTCGCCGTTGAACTGCGCAAACTTGAGGTAATATTCAATAAACCAATCTACGTCGGTATGTGCATACTCGATATATCGAAAGTGTTTGTACGAATTTCATCACGAATACATGTTATATCGCGACAATTGTAAAGTCATATATACCGATACAGATAGTTTAATTTATTATATTAAATGCGACGATATATATGAAAACATGAAAAGCGATATCGATAGATTTGATACGAACGATTATCCAGTTAAAAACGTATATGATATACCATCAAAAACAAGAAAGTCCCGGGCTTGATGAAAGATGAAAATAATGGTGCCATCATGACCGAATTCATTGGATTTAGAGCAAAAATGTACGCGTTACGAGTAGATGGTAAAAAAGATACGAAAAATGTTAAAGGCGTCAAGAGTAACGTCGTTGCGCGTACTACAACTTTTGACGATTACACGCAGTGCCTTCACGAAGAGATTGAAATGACTCGACAGCAATCATGTATAAGGTCAAAATTGCATGAAGTATATACCATCCGCGAGACAAAAATTGCTCTGAGTCCATACGATGACAAGCGTTATATCATACCCGAAACGACCAACACGTTATCATGGGGATTACCAAATACCCTTATAATGAAATGTAATGTAATGTAATATAATGTAACATAATGTAATATAGTGTATGCGTGCGTGCGTGCGTGCGTGCGTGCGTGCGTGTGTGTATGTATGTAACACAATGTATTATATGTATGTTGACTATCAAAACAGGAAAATTAAAAAAATATATTTTAATCTTTATTTTTCTTTTATATTTTATATGTTGTATACATCTTACATATATTTTTACACATTTCAGATTCTTTATATGTATCATATTTCATTTTTTTTATATGTTAAAAATAAAATGCAGCTTGTATGTGAATTAAATTACATTGTCCTTGTGTATCTAAGAATTGTGCGATCCATCGAATCCTAACCATTTTACATAAACCTCATCACCTCTCTTGCGCAGTATTTTTTTCACAGAGATACACGTCCGGATAATTTGTGCGATGCAATTCATGCTCGTAGAATGCTCCTGCGACAGATTTTTTACGATAGTTCTCGAGTAGATAAGTTAGTATGCTGTACTTTAATAATCTTAAACACTTCGGTGGTCCAATTCGGAAATTTGGGACCTGTGATCGACATATTGAAGATACAATGGAGAATGCCACACGTGAACGAGATCAACTGTCGATGCTGCGCGCCTTGGTAAGTGGACGATACCTCAGCATGGATTTTTGCTGGTGGGATTTGTACGAATTTCCGCTATTGCAGCATACAACCAAACATTCGTGGGCCATTAAGATCGCGACTCAGTTGGAGAAGTCGCGATATGTTGTCTTCGATCTACAGACAGGTCGGAAAAATATCATGTTCGAAGATGTGAGTCGATTTAACGACTGCAAATTGAACGACGTGAAACTTTATCTGAACTCGGAATGTTATCCGTACGACGATATGAATTTGGATTTCGATAAAAACAGATGGTCGATTCTATACAACACGTACCAGCAATTATTTCTGCAAGAATTATTACGGATACGAGTATCTCGAGCCGAGTCTCACCGTCACGCAGTTTCTACAAAACGATCCGTTCGTGATTATCGATTGCTCTCGAATCGTTTAGACAAAACGAATCGGTCAGCGCAACTGTGGATGTGAGATTAGAATTCGAGTGTAAGGAGAACATGCCGATGAATACCACTGCGTACTCTTATCATACATAATCGCGTGATTCAGTACAACCCGTTGATCAACGTTGTGCGCAAAATCGCCTAAGTATGGCGGATGAGACGATATAAAACCTACAATGCATCAGGATCAATTGCAGTCTTCTTCTTCTCGACGTGCATGATATGAAAAAAGTTATGTCCGTACCAATGTTCGTGGACTTGCAAAGCTTCCTCGTTGGGATGAAATTTATCGTAAAGTAGGTGGCAGTGCTGAGAAAGGAGACCATTCTGGCGCATTATATTTTTACATATCCTATGCCATGGAATCTTCTCACAAAATCCGACAAGTCATGTGCTTCCTGGCTGATTGCGAATTATCATGGATTACGATGGGAAAATGGAAACATGTCGTACAGCATGGCTAAACATTTGATTACATCGGCGGTGCTTGGTACAGAAGAGGATGACGAGATGCCGGCTCTTGTGTACGTCAAGGGGTGCCAGAAACGAGAATGGCTGATGGATTTGCTTGAAAATTATGCGAGAGATAAATTAATCATCGCAACTTTGGATGCTGATTATGAAGATATTGAATCTTTAAATAATTTTGATGTTACTAATACTATACAATAGAAAAAATGTTAAGAATTGCGCATTACAAAATGTATCCAAAATATTTAACTGGTGGTCGCAACGCCAAAAAGAATTGCGATATTTTAAAAAAATAAAATGTATTAATGTAATTAATGTTTTTCTTATTTCCCTTCCACCACTCCTTTCTTCACGAATCGTTTCTAAGAATTCTTTTTAACATTGACCTTCTCCTCCTTCTCCTAAATTTCAGAGCATTAATTCCACCACATTGTATTTTGGAATGTATGGGTATAGTCACGTGACTTCATTTCGTCTCGGGAAACGTAATAATTATAGCGTTCAGTCTTATATCAGCTACTTGCACCAACACCCCACTTATCATAACCGAAAGACAAAATGTACTCCGCTGAAGGAAGCTGCAATAGTGACAGACGCATGAATTATTACGTTCCCCGAGATGAAATTAAGCCATACAAGAAATCGTTTGATTCGTAAGTATTACAAATGTTTCATATACAGGGTGTCCGATAATTTGCGGATCATCTTTTAAGAGAAAATAGAGGATGTTATTCTGAATAGAAAAGTCCTGTACCATTTTGTGATTTTTTCAATATTTAATAAAATATTAATTTTAAAAGGTCAGCCAACAAAGTGCCGCGAAAAACTCGCGGCGCAAAGATGCTTACCACTGTCAATTGATACTCGGTCCACGAAGCAATGGGAGGAGCAGTTTGCGAGCGTGCTTCGCTATGGCAACCGAAAGAATTACACACATAATGAAAAGATCACATACATAAAACGGAGCGCGCATTATGTGTGTAATTCTTTCGGTTGCCATGCTCGCAAATCACTCCTCCCATTGCTTCGTCGCGGACCGAGTATCAATTGAGAGTGGGAGGCATCTTTGCGCCGCGAGTTTTTCGCGGCACTTCGTTGGCTGATCTTTTAAAATTAATATTTTCTTAAATATTGAAAAAATTACAAAATGGTACAGGACTTTTCTATTCAGAATAACACCCTCTACCTTCCCTTAAAGAGTGATTCGCGAATTACCGAACAGCTTGTATATATATATATATTTATTTATTTTTTTTTTCATATATGTTTTTTCCATATTTATATATACTTTTCCATATTTAATTGTATTTTTTTTTTTTTAGATATAGTAAATCTCATTATAGATCACGTATTTTGGTATGCAGATTTGCATTAACGCGCACGGCGTATAAATATACTTGGAATCAGCGTAGGACCTGCGTCCTTTGTGAAATTACATCTTGGCGATATCCGAGGAAATCACTTAACATTATCTCATGAAATGTGGGAAACGTTCATGAAAAGACGTGTCGATATTGAGCGATTCCTGAAGTCGAATACACCTTCGTCGCTAAGAATTGAATATCTAGTAATGGAACATGTTAAAATACACGATGCAAGTGTCGTAAAACTGACAGTAGACGATTCTTGCTTGTACATAAAACCATTAACTGTATTATTTTTATTCGAACTTGAATATTGTATTAATCACGAATATTTAAAGCTGTACGAAAAGACTGAGGACGTAAATGCGATCTTCGATCAATTTGTTCGGTGTTTGCAAAGTAATATGCCTAGTGCCATGAGAGAAGATGCAGTCAAAATTTTGCGCAAATTTTATGATAAAAGATCTGTCATATATTGCGAATTAGTAGCTTATGCTGTGAATGAAATATGCTTATGATGAACTTTTGTGTGAAATTTTAAAACGAGGTGATGTATGGTAATATAAATAAATGTGTTAAAAAAAATAAAAAAAAAGATTATCTATTTTTTTCGCTGCCCTTCCTTATATGTAAAATAGATATGTAAGCAATGGAAAAAACTCTTCCTAAAAAAAAAAAAAGAAAAAGGCTCTTAAGAAAAGACTTTTCTCAGAAAAAAAAAGAACACCGCAATGGTTCTATTAAAAAAAAGAAAAATCAAAAGGATGCCGCAATGGTTCTATTTTATTTTATATTTTTATATTTTATTTTATGTTATTATTATTTTATATCATTATTTATTATATATTTATTATTATTTATTTATTATTATTTATATAAATTATAGCGGCCGGACATCGGCGCTCAACGGCTTTTCTTAAAAGAAAGGGTATTTTATTATTGTTATTTAATTCATGCATCCTGACCGATGTATCCAACATCCAATAAATGGCTCTTCCAAGAAAAAAAAATGAATAAAACACCGCCATAATTCTATTTTGTTTAAATATTTCATTAGAAAAAATTATTATTAATACGGTCGTGTTTGTTGGTTAAAAGAATTTTATTACATCGGCATTTCTATTACGCATCGATTGTAAACATATCCTAAATATATGTGTGAGCATCCTTTACTCTCGCCACGTCATTCCCTCGCATGACGTCATTTCCGCGCACGGCTTCCCCTCGCCATGCATAACCTTAGGAGGACCAGAGTTAGAACTCTCCTAGTATTCCTACTAATATGTATATAAATGTAATAATAATATAATAATAATAATTTTAATATTTGTTATGTCTTGCGCAAATAGTATAAGTATTATTTTAATAAATATAATTTTTAATAAATATAATTTATTTTAATAAATACAAATTTTATATTTTATAAATATTTATAATATACAACTTATTTAATATAATTTAATA
Organism: Cataglyphis livida; assembly: GCA_039654365.1. NCBI lineage: Eukaryota > Metazoa > Arthropoda > Insecta > Hymenoptera > Formicidae > Cataglyphis > Cataglyphis livida. The sequence goes on from JBCEZV010203251.1 coordinate 5,739, forward strand.
TAGATTGCAGAATGTTTTCGAAAACATTTATTGGCTATCACGTATCACATCATAGCTAGAAGACTCGGCATACGTTGCTATCTAAAATATAAAAGTAATATTGGAATCATGTGTAAAGGAATTGAATCATAAGGAAATTTTTTTTTTTTTTGATAGAAAATCAAAGCCATCTTGAAATTTTAAACGGAACAATATAATTTTTTTTAGAAAATTATTTTTTTTATTAATTTTATACGTAAATATATTTATATTTAGATTTTAAGAAAAACAACACATTTTATAAATTATATCTTACTGATAAAAATTATTAGATTTTTCTAACTGTATGTTAATATGTATGGAATGACAAAACGATTTTATGTGCAAAATAACAAATTATTATAATTATAATTTTATTGTAATTTATTGTAATTGTAATGTTATTGTAATTATATAATACATTTAAAAAGGCTTGTAAATTTTTTATTTAATGTTGGGCACCTATTTTTTATTTTATATCGAAAAATCTGCTGTCAAATCTTTTTGATAATTTTTTAAAATGTAACTTCTTACAGAGATAAAATTTATATAACATTATTATTAATCAGTCTATTCCAAATGGTAGAGAAATGAATTTTAATTACAATGGACATTCTTTTTATATGTTTAAACTTATTTACATGTATATAAATTTTTTTTATGTTTAGTAATACAAGGCAATGATTTAATGCAGAATTTTTTTATATAATTATTCTAACTCCAATCTATTTTATCCATCGAACATTATCAGAGAGAGATATCAAAATCGATTGTTTTTTATATCTTTAACCGGTGATATTTGGGTTGGTAATATTTTTATATCTAAATTTTTGTATTAATTTTATAAGTAGTTATTAAAAATAATAATTAATTATAAGTTTTGTAATATATTTCAAATCAATGAGTGACAGTAATGAACTTCTTTTCATTTTTTTATCTGTAATCAAAATTTTTTTTACTCTTTCTTTTAGATGACAATTTTCATGATGAAAAATTTATATACAGAACTAACAAAAAAAAGAACATAATTATTGCAATTGGAATTTCGACTATATTTTACGTTTTTTCGTCAATGTCAGAAACCCTTACATATTGAAAAAAAATCCAAAAGTATTATGAATAAAATAGAGGTACGATACACACTATATAATCTACTATTAAATATATTCATATCAACATATAAAGAAATTATGTTAATTGTAATTACACTAGTTTACAAGGTTTTTTGCCAGAATATTTGAACATTATTATTATTATTATTATTATTATTATATATATATATATATATATATATATATATATATATACATATATTGTTATGACTCCGTATTATATTTCAGTTGTGCCATATGTTATGTTGCTCGTTGCGAAAAATAAAGATGATTTCCTTGAATGTGTTTTGATCAACAATGATAGACATATTAGAATTAAGTCAGCTGTCGAGTCACGGATGCGTTACTATCAGTTTTTTTTTTAAATTGCTTTTTGTATTATCTTATCTTGCAATAAATTCTTTTAAGTTTCTTAACATATACATTTATTTACTTATACATTTTAATTTTATTTTTTTTAATCTTTAATTAAAAATACTTTTATATTGTAATAATTAGTTGGAGATTTAATTTTAAAGATAGAATCATTTTCTCATTACTCTCACTGATGGCCTCTGCACTTATGTAACATCTGCGATTAAACACATATACATACACATAGATGCACTTACATATATTCATACATACTCATCATTCAATTCTCAATATCATATTTTGTTTGTAAAACTCATATATGTTTTTTTTAATTATTTTATTATAAATAATTTTTTTTATATTAATTTAAATCTTAAATAACTTTTATTTAACCCTTTCTCAATCCCAATCCAAAAATCGTACTTGATCCCACTCCGCATAAAAGAGATTAAATTATTTTACCGAAAAGGGATCAACAAACAAACGTCCAAATAGCATAATAGCATAATAGCGACTTATAATTAAAGTAATGGCGATTTATAATTAATTGGTTATCTGTTTTTCGGACCTGCAAGTTCATTTAATTCAATTCCGAATGCTTAAGGCGTTTAACTTCAGGATAATAAAAGACACTTTTTGCGTTTTTCCATTGATTCATTCTTCTTCAAGTCTGGACGTAACAAGTGAGCTTCTTCACTTTTGTCTTATTTCAATTTTCCTCTTTTAAAAAAATCATTAACTGAATAAATTCAGTTTTTATCGAAATATTGAGATCTCTTTTCCGCGATGCTGATTGATTCTATCATTGCGCTTTCTTCGTGAGCGGCTGTCATTGTACATTTTGTCACTTATGTGGATCAAGAGATTAATGTATTGAAAATTGTATGCCATTAAGCCGATTGCACACGCTTTCCGTAATCGTAACCGTAACTTAAGGACTCTCGAGAAATATGAAAATTTCGCTCGTAAAATCTAATGTGATTAATATGCATCTCGTATATACCAAATATTAGATCGAAATTTTGCAATCAGGTCGAACATAACAAAAAAGATGAGCTAAATTTATTCAACATTTAGGAATTTTCAAATATTCTAATAGCATTTGTCTTCGCGATTTTAAACTTTTCGACCATGCCTGTGAATTACAATATTTGCTATGACATTTGTTTTTCCAGCAATTATAAAGCAAAATTAGATGATTAAAAAAAACAAAAAATCGTAAAATATTGTTTTAATAATGACTGTCATGGTTGCGTATTTGACAATACAAATATTAAGTATATATGTATAATTTTGATTTAATTAATTTTGAAAAAACAGGTAATACATATTAGTTATACATATTATTATATTATACATAACTAATTATAATAGTTATATTTTATAATAGGTGTGGGCCCTATCCGCGTGCTTTATTCGCGTGCCCTATTCGCATATCCTACTTGCGTGTCGTATTCGCGTGATCTGCTCAAGTGCCCTATGCACCGTAGGCTTATGTTGGGCCAGTTGAACTTTACCATTCGTTGATCCTAGCCATATTCGTTCTGGCTACATCTAATTAAAGATGTCATTGAAAGAGAAAAATTTTTTTCATTGCCGGCTAATTACTCTCACCGGTAAATGAGCATAATTTTATGCTCGTTAATGACAAGTTTGTCAACATATACGTAACATAGGCTACGCGTAGTATATCCTATATTAAATGTGTTTTATTAATTTTATGTAATTTTTAAATTTTATTTAATAAAATTAAATATTATTACTTTAATCAATTATTAAATTTGATTGATAACTTGGCATTAGATTCATTAGAGATGGATGGGCTATGCAAAATTATGATAAAATTAGCGCAACATAAAAATAATTAACAATATTTCACATAAGAAATAAAAGTTATTAGCGTCTTCTTCATTAAATAAATTAAATAAAATTGAGAAAAATATTTTATATTTTTTTTAAATTTTTATTTTAATTTATATTTTAAATTATATTTCTAATATGTTTTAATGCATATTTAAAAAGTCTATTAAAAGTTATTTGATTCAATCTATATATTCTCATCCATTTTGAAGCAACGAATCTATTTACAATCTACAATCTACATTTGCATCTACAATATCTACGGATCCACCTCTCAAAATAAAATAAAAGTTATCACTCACCGACACTGATGCGCAACAGCGGAGATTCGGTCTTGAGGCTACATTGTCTGCAACACACAAATATAAAATTCAAATTACAGCAACGCTTAAAAAAATTAATATTCCAAGAAATTATTATTGTACGCATCGAATTTTATATCCGATGTGTACAATAATAAAAAGATATATAAATATGAAATAATTTTATAAATTCTAAGAAAGAAAACTACATTTTAAAATAAAAACTTTTATAGTATGGAACTCTCTTGTTCAAAATATTCAAATAATGATCGAATCGAATTAATGCATGTATGGGATTTATAAATAACAAAATATAAAAATTAAATAATAATATTCACCCTTGGGTTACTCCGCCCGTGCAGGATTTCCTAGGCCTCCTCCTCCTTTCAGATTGATTCATACGATACTTTAAAAGGCTTTTCCTCACTTTTACTAAAAGATACTTTCGCACCTGTACGCGAACAAACTTCGGCACGGTTGACTCCCATTTCACGCGAGAATCATACTACGACAAGTACTACGTTATTGCTCGAGCGTTGCTGTATGAATGATAAGAAGACTATAAGTCGTAATACATTAACAAGCGCGTTAATGTTTACATCGCCAAGCCCGAATATAATGTTATTGATAATTCGCAGCCGAAAATTTGCGTACTATGATGTATATACAAGTGGAATATTACAAGTATAATAGTACAAGTATTTTAAATTATAGATTAATTATTTAATCAACGATTTAATATATCACGGATCTTATTATTATATTATTCCAACTTGCGATTATTTTATTACGCGTCTTCAATCCGAATCATATTTAAATTGTCCAAAAATCGAACGATAAAGTCGGATGAAATATAATTAAAAATCAAGTATTTTTAAAGAAATAATTATTGTTTATAAAGAAAGAAAGAGAGAGGAAAATCGCAATAAAATATTAATTTACAATTTTGATTCTAATCATTTTGATTCTTGCTTAAAACGTCACGCAAAATACGCGCTTCAAAATTTATGATATAATTACGTATTATTCAAAATTTAAAGTGTGTGAAAAATAATTAATTATTTATCATATCAAATTATTTCCCGATACTTATCGCGGATCGCGTTGAGTAGAAAAATTTGATGGAGTGTCTCGCGTTTTACTTCCTTATTGTTCGAGTGAGAATAATAAAGCCGTAAGTCATAACACGTTAACAATAGCGCGCTAATGTTTACATTGTCAAGACCGTGAATCATGTTAAGTTTTGACAATTCATCGCCGATTTATTTTCCGTCTTATGACGTATATACAAACGGAATATTATATTATACATGTATTTTAAATTATAAATCAATTATTAAATTAACACTTAATCCCATTATCATGGAGTTTATCGTTAATTACTGTGCAGCTCTCATTAAGATATCTATTTTTAAAAAGGCATATTAAATCGATACTGGCAATATTGTTACGTCTTTTTCGCGATTGGTTATCTTGATGATGCACTGAACATTACTTTATATCAATAAAAGCTTGTCATAATTGACAATGAGTGACACATTTGATAATTTAAATATTAAGTGAGTGTGTAATTTTTATTTATTTTGATTTATTTTAAAAAAATAGAAAATTAGAAGAATTTAATACGTAAGTTATTATATATACATACACATAAAACAAATGGGGCTCGCGTAGCGCGCGTTTACGTATTTTAATTAAAAAGAAGTTTATTTTAAGAAAATCATAAAGTAATATACGCTATATTAAATTGATTTAAATGAAAAACGACAGAGAAGATTGTAGCATAAAAATATTTTTTTATTTAATTTAACAAAACAACTACTGTATATTATATACATACATACGTAAAAATAATAAAATATTAGAAAAATTATGAGTTTTAATTACAATGAACATTTTTTCTATATTTTTAAACATATATGTATATGTACATATAAATTATTGTTTTTATTTTCAGTTATACAAGTATTTGGTATAATGCAGAATTTTTTTATCTATGTCCGAACTCCGATCTGTCTTATCTATCGAACATTATCAGAGGATTATATCAAAATGTATTTTTTTATGAGAAAACTGTGAAATTATTCAATGATATTTCGGTTGGTAATTTTTTATATTAATTTTAAGTATTTAATAAAAATAACTATTAATTATGAATCTTGCAAATAATATTAATTCAATAATGCTTATTATATTTAAAATCAATGAGTAAAAGTAATGATTTTTTTTTATTATTTTATCTTTAAACAAAATTTTCTTTATTTTTTTTTAGGTGACAAGTTTTATAATGGAAGATTACTACACAAAACTAAAATATTATAAATATGGCAGCAATTTCAGTTTTATTTCCTCTTTATTATACCAATGTTTTGCAGATTACGAGTACATAAATATTGAAAATGAATACGGAATAATTATACAAACAAATTCAGTAAAGGTAAGTTATAACACATCTTATAATGTACTATTTTATATATTTAACACATCAAAAAATTATATTAATTATAATTAGTTTACAAGGTATTGTGCGAAAGCATTTGAGCACTGTTTCTAGAGTAATATTCTAGAGTAATTCATAAATATTCT
>JBCEZV010203371.1:0-11937 GCA_039654365.1 Cataglyphis livida
TATACTTATAAATGATACGATTCAATATCAATCAATACCTAAGAAAAAATATATAATTATATAATAAAATCAATACATCCTCCGTTTCTGGCATATCATGTTTCCATCCTTTCACACACCTTTATTCACACATCCCACATCAAACGTCTCTCTCTTGCCCACTTTCTCTCTCTCTTTCTCTCTCTCTCTCTCTCTCTCCCCCTCTGCCTTCTCTTCTCTATCTCTCTTTCTCTTGAATCTTATCTTTTACCTAGTTCCCAATCCGACCATTTTTCCCCTCATCATTCTCTCCCTCACTTCTTAATCTCTCTAATTCCCTCAACCACTCCTCTCCCTCACCCTTTTCCACCTTTCCCAACATCTCTTGCCAGCCTTTCTCCACCCCCCCAGTTCACACATCTTTCGCAAACATGTTCCAATGTTTCCTCCTTCCTTCCACATAATCTACATCTTTTGCTCTCTTCGTCCTTCCAGTATCAGTTCCCCCTCATTCCGTTTCTCAATTTGTACCTTGCCATCCTTTGCCATCTACTTTCCCTCCAGTCACTCTTTAGATATTCTGGAATCCAACTCCACTTGATTTCTCCGTAGCTCCTGTTGTATCTTGACCCTTCTATCCTTTTCCATCTTTCCTTTTCATCCATCTCTATGTCCTTTTTTACAAAATAACCGAAGTCTACTCCTTCTGATTTTTTCGCCTCTACCGCCCATACCTCTATCTTCAAAAAACCCATACCTTTCTTCTTTCCACTTCGATAATTCCTTTTTTTTCTTACATTTCTCCCTTAATTTCTTCCAATATCTCACAATCCCATTCCTCTTACCTTCTTCCAACCTCTTTTCGAACCCCCACGCCCTTTTCGCGGCCTTATCTCTGTAATTTCTCCCTTATCATATAGTCTGGCGTTCCCCATTCTAATCCTAACACCCATCTTAGATACCTTTCCTGTAGACTCTCCAGCTCCTTCCTCTCTCTCCAGCCCCAAATTTCCACCCCATACTCCACCGTCCACATCAGTTTATCGAAGAGGCATAATCTTCTTCCCCAATCATTCCTGAATTTTTTTATGCCAATTCCCCAAACCTGACCTATTACAGCAGCACCCTTCCTTACCCTATCTCTTATCTGCGCTTCCTGTCCTCCATTCTTCTGCATTACGTAACTCAAGTAAGTAAATTTTTTTATCTCCTTTTTATTACCTTCCCTTTCCATCTCCAACTTACATTCCTTTCCCTTTCTCCTCCTTTCTTGAACTTTAAGATAACTTTCCCATATTAAATTCCAGCCGTTTTTTTTCCAGATAGTCCTCTAACCTTTCAATCATATTTCTCATTCCATCCTCCTCCTCCGCAATCAAAATCACATCATCCGCGTATGCGGTGTAAATCTTCCTCTCCCCTAATTTCCTTCCCCATCTTCCTCTACTCATTACCTCCTTCATATCCGCCCTCGTCAAATTAAATAAGTGAGGGCTCAATGGCCACCCCTGCTTTACTCCCCTTCCTGTCCAAAACCCTTCTCCCAAATTTTCTCCTTCCTCATCCTGTTTATAGTCTCCCTCAGAATATCCTTACTCCTTCTAATTAGCTCTTCCCTCATTCCCCTCTCTCTCATCGCTTCCACCAATTTCCTCCTATCTATCGAATCAAACGCTGCTTTCGAATTTATAAAGAACGCCACTTATATATATATATATTTCTATATATATGTGTGTATGTATATATATATATATATATATATATATATACATACACACATATACATACAGAGTGCTCAAAAGCATCCTAGACAATACTCGTGAAATCTGGCAAATCAGATATGATATTTATGATTCTTATACAGGGTATACCGTAAAGATGAATCAATTAAGGGTGGGTTCCTGAGATCATTTTAAGATAATTTTTCTCAGCAAAAATATCGATTCTCAGCAAAATTATCGAGGCATTAATAATTTCCGTGTTATAAGCGATTCAAAAAGAAAGGACTTTTGCAAATAACTTTATAAAGAGTTAAAACTTTATATAGAGTTAAAACTATATTTTTTAGTTAATTTCAGATAAAGTTTATTTTAAGAGAGAGAGAGAATTTTAATTTAAGGTTTAGTTACAATGATATATAATGGGAAAAAATTAGAAACTTGCAAAAAATAAAAATCTCTCTCGACAATTTTCTGTAAAAATGTCTCTGAAAAAGATCATCCTAAAATGATTTCAAAAATTTACCTTTAAGCGCTGAATTGATCTTTACGGTACCCTCTGTATATGTAGACTTTTTTTCAGGCATATTATTCAGAAATCTAAATAAAATACCTAAAATATATATAATAAAATATATATAAATAGTAGAGGATGGCGAAGTTTAGATTTGAGAATGGGAGTAATTGAGTATTGGAAGAATGAGGAGAAATCATGCAGGTTTATCAGAGGAAAAGAGGGGAAGATCATCTGTGGAAAGAATGTGAAGGGTGGAGGACGGAGAGGAGTGAAAAATAGAGTAAGAGTGAAAGAGAAGAGAATGGGAATGAGAAAAGGGGGAGAGAGAGAGAGAGGGGGGAGAGAGAGAGAGAGGGGGAGAGAGAGAGAGAGGGGGGAGAGGGAGAGAGAGAGAGAGAGAGAGAGAGAGAGAGAGAGAGAGAGAGGGAGAGAGAAAGAGAGAGAAAGAGTGGAATGATAAAAAAAAGATTTAAATTATAGGAATAAAAATAAAAATATATACTTAATGTAAAGAATCGTTATAGTTATAGTTATATACTAGTGTAAAGAATCGTTAATCAATATAATTAGCTTTAAAGAAGACGGGATCCCGGAGAGAGCATGCAATTAGATAACAATAGATATTTAGTTAGGTTTAAGTTATATTGGATAAAGTATAGTTATTAAGAGAATTTAATTGTAAGATTTAGTTGCAGGATTTATATGTGTGTTGAAGAAATGTGTCTGTGTATATGTGGTAATATTAAATTTAATTTTAAAATATTTTTTTTATTATACATATGTTGAAATGGTTATTCTTTTGTAATCCTTAAAGAGACAAATATAAAAAAGTCTATCTAATAAAATATGTATACGAATAGAACTAACATATTATATCGCAATAGTATAAATTAAAATAAAGCGGCATTACATGATAAAAACATTCGCATTTTTTAATATTACTTGATTCTTTTCTCTTCTTTCTCTTTTCGTTTTACTATATAATTGTCTTTATGATCTTTTATTTCGCCAAATATAGTAACCAAACAAAGATGAAATTATATTACAAATAATGTTTGTGACTTATAATCGTTTATGAAATCAGTTGGTCAAATAATTGGCAAATTATATTGCTCATGATTGCACAAATTCTTTTTATATGTATCGTACGGTAATGTGCGCTTCTTCTATATTCGTATGCGAGAAAATCGATCAGCATCATTCGAGGAATTTTGCGATATGCCGTAATTCAAATCGGTCACTTCATTAAAAAAGTAACTGTAACTTACAGACGAACACGTTGAGTTAGATTACATTGCACCGCATGTAAAAATCTGTATAAATAATACACATTGCCGTGAAATTGTGAAATCATTTGTTGAGTTGGAAAAAATATCATGACGCAATACGATTAATAAAAACACTTTTGCTCCATGGCTTTGCAAATTAGATATCGTGGAAAATAAGATCAAACGATTTGCTTGTGCAAAACACTTACACACAAAATTCAAAAGAAATTTGCGAGAAAAATAAAGCATCTATATAAAAGATGTATTACGGACAAAATGTTTCAAATAAAAGTTATAGGATTTAAAAAGGTCTATTTACTGATACTATGAGTTTGACCTTGGGTGACATCGCCAAGATCAAGACAAGGTCACCTTAAATTTTTTTAATGGGACTCATTTTTTATTTCATACTTTTGTAATCCTTCTTCAGATCTCTTCAAAACACTAATTTTTTTTATTTTGAGTAAGCTGTTTTTATCAAGCTTTTTATGATGTCTAGTCAATCAAGATCAAAGAATTAGATCAATTAAGATCAAAGAAGTATCTAGCTAGCCAAGACAAAATCAAAGGAATATCCAGCTAGCCAAGGCAAGATTAAAGGAGTATCTAGTCAGCCAAAGCAAGATCAAAGAAGTATCCAGCCAGCCAAGGAGAGATCAAAGGAATATCCAACCAGTTAAGACAAAATGATCATAAATTAGCAATTGAAAGCGCGATTATAATGTGTTAAATGTGTCAAATTGCTCATCATTCACTGTTATGCGCTAACCGATGATAAAAACCTGAAACAGCATCTTCTATGTATTCATTAAATATAAGTGCCACTTCAAGAATCCAATCTCTTAGATCATTTAGATTCCGAGATTTAGTTTTGTATACTTGATCTTTTAGCTAATTTTTTTAGATAATTCCCAGAGAAAGTACGAACATTTTGTTCATAATTATTTAAACACAATTTTTCCTGAACGGTGGATAAGGAGGAGAGGCATGATCGAGTGGTCAGTTTGGTCATTCGGATTTAACATTCGGTGGTGCACTATATAAGTTAAAACCACACTTGTTGAAAGTTTTCATCAACGATCTCATTAATTGCAGAGACGATTTGATTTCTTAACATATCTTCATATGAAAGGTCAAGTTGTCTTCAATAAAGAATAGTCCTATCAATCTGTAGTTCCTGCCTAAACATTCAATTTCTATGGATATTGCGCATTGAGTAGGAGATAGAGGCCAGTTCTAATCCAGGTTCTCTGAGGGGTGTGCGGCTCGAGGCGGGAAATTTAAGGGCACGGGAGTCTAACAAACGGGGGTCACGCGAACGAGGATGCTTATCGCGTCGAGACATGTTTTGTTTATAATCGGGCCAAAAACGCGAGTGTCGATGATATGCGGATATGTGAATTTTTAAAAATTATAAACAAATAGCGTTTTGCACGTGCAGTTTGAACAGATTTTTGAGGTATATGAGAGGGAGAGAGAGGGGATATGGTGCGATTGAAGCGAGCGCCGATATCCGGCTGCTATAATTTATAAATAATGTAAACCCTGAATAAAGAACGAAGAATAAGTAACTGCAGTATATGATTTGAAAGCGTACAGATTAGTTGAAAAAAGTATAGCAATTACTGTGTTGTGTCAGAAAAGTAAGCAGTTACTGTGTTGTTTAGGTGAAAAAATGGAAAATAATTTTGAAGCCATATTAGATGAGTCGTCTGATCATACATTATTGGATGATAGATCGCGGTCAACGTAACAAGAGAAAAAAGCAATAGATTAAATATATAGTGAAGAACAAAGAGTGTCAAAACCGCAGTATGTGATTTGAAAGTTTGCTGTCGATATATCGATTTAAAGAGGTACAGCAAATACTGTGTTGTGTGCCAAGTGTTCAATATAGTCATGGAAAATTCCGAGCAAACCGAACACAATCTGTTGGAAATGTCGCATCAAATCACTATCCTAGGCGAATATTTCGCGTGGGCGCAGCGATGCGAAGAATTTATCAATTAGCTTGAAGAATACAGTCATATCAAGCGTTCGCGACTTTCGATCGGAAGCAGACAATTTGCCAGAATCATGCGACTTAAGGGGATCCGTAAGGTCTGTTTTATCGATCAAAACGCGAATATTAAGTTAAAAAGCTTAATCTTTTGTTATAGATATCGACAAATCCTTTTCCATAATTAAAGTATACATAATAACGGAATGCGTTAGATATAATTTTATATAAAAAGTAAAAAAAAAATTAAAAAATTACAGTTTTGTTACCTGCTTCTGCTGTTAATATTTATTTAATATAAGAGATTTGTAATCTACACGTGCCTAATTAGTAAATCACTCACTCGATAATTCATCAAAGAGTATCTGTGAACTTAGAGAAGTGAATTTAGAAGCTTTGTAAAAAAGATAATGCAATCTAAAATTTTTGTGTGCATACGTGTGCATATGTGTGTGTGCGAGATCGAGGCTCAAGAGTAAAACAGCATTAAATTAGATGCGTAATGCCGCGATAGACAAAGTTGCAATTTTACATGACAAAGCCAGACATAATCGTACTATCTTCGTCTCTTTCATGTGTGTAGAGCAAAATACATGTATGCAGAATACGCATACACTAACATTATTGCAGTTTATCTTCTTTTCTTTTTCAATCATATACTGTCTCTTTCTAATCGCTAGCTTACTATGTACTACGTATCGTTTCATGCTCTCGCACTTATACGTTTACTTGCGCTTCTTTCTGTCTTTCTTTCTGTCTTTCTCTCTTTCTCTCTGTCTCTGTCTCTGTCTGTCTGTCTGTCTGTCTGTCTGTCTGTCTGTCTGTCTGTCTGTCTCTCTCTCTCTCTCTCTCTCTCTCTCTCTCTCTCTCTTCTTTTGTTCATTTATTATTTTTTCATTCCCATTATTATATTTTTATATTTGTTCAACATTTATTCTTCTATTTTATTCTTATCTTTCTACACGTAAATAAATAAATAAATAAATTTATGTATTTTTATTTTATACAACATAAATGAGATATATAATACAAATTATTTTCTTTTTTTATTTTATTAAAGTTAAATACAATAAATGTATATACAAAAACACACACATATGTATAATACTTTTTTCATTTATAAAATACACAATATTTCATTTATGCTGTATAAAATAAAGATGAAATTATAAATATAATATGTAAATAAATATAATATATAATATATAAATAAATTAATGTATTATTATGTAGGAAAACAAAAATACAAAAAATAAAAATAAAACAAATAAAAGAATATAATAATGACAATCAATACAATAAAGAATAAGCAAAGAAAAAAAAAGAAAGAGAGAAAGAGAAAAACAAAAAGAAACAAAGAGAGAGAGACAGAGAGAAAGTAGCAATGACTAACGTATAAACAAATAAGCGAAAAGTGATGTACAATTTTAGTGACAATATTATAAAATAAGGATAAGAATGTTAGGATTAAAATAAGGAATTAAAAAAAATTAAATATATAATTGAAACATATATTTAAAAAAAATTTTATTTTATTTCTATTTCATTATATGCGTGTGCGTGTGCGTGTCATATGCGTGCGCGCGTGCGTGTGTGCGTGTGCGCGCACGCGTGTGTGTGTGTACGTGTGATAACTAAATATAAATATAAATACAAATGTATTCAAATGTGTTAAAAAAATTGTATGTATTTGGATGGTGCGGACGGTGGACGGTCTCAAGACAAATAATGATATTCGAGCTAATTCCGAGCACGTGCGCTGTTGCCATGTAGTTCGCAGTATCGAGAAAGAAAGAGAGAGCGAGAACAAATAAAAAGTAAGCAAAAACTAACACGAAAAAGTTTCGAAATCTCGCTCGCAAGGCTCGCTTTATCTATAATCTCTCACGTTATATATCGTTATTGTAAAATTTTTGTTTTTCGCACTTATTGAAAATATTCGAAAATAATTACAATGAATTAATGATATTTTACCGATTAAAATAATACATGATATAAGTCGCATAATTTTTAATCAATTATGTAATTAAAATTATAATTACTATTTTATTAAAAATAATCCGATTTATATCATATTTCAGTTTCATTTTAATCGCAAAAATGTAATTAATCCATTAGAATTATTTTCAGATATATAAAATGCAAAATATAGAATTTTTATTTTCTATAGTAAGGTGATATCTATACGTCAAAGATTATAGATAAAGGGCCTGTCAAATGAGACTTCTAAACTCTGATTTGTCATTATGCTGCATCGTCTTGTCCTCTAGATCAATATGTACTAACGCCAGTTGCTTTATCCGCCACAGTTTTTAAAGTCCGCTTGAAATTTCGTGTCCTCGGCTATAGAGGGCGTGCCCGGTTCCTTCGTCCTCCTAACGTCACGACGCCATTATGTCTTTCTGTGCGATCCGACAGTCATAATAAAAAATTTTATTCTAAAAAATTTTGGATTTCAAGAAGAAAATATGATTTTATCGTCAGATGAATCGGTGAGAAGTTCACGAAAACGGAAAAAATCGACGGAGGACTCTTTTTTAGAGAAACTATGTCGCTTGGAAACTGAATATAAGTGATCTTTTTTCCGTGAGAAATTTCTACAAGAATGTTTGAGATTTCGTCAATAAACGCTCAAGCAGAGACTATTCCGACAAAAAAAATGACAATCGTGTCGCTGAGGAATATAGTGTCACATTCTACTCGAAAACAGTCAAACTTGACGAGGCGAACAAGGAAACATTTGGAAAATTGATCCGATAAAGGGAACGGTGAGCGTTATCTGCGAGATGCGTCACGTTTCAGTCGATCATACTCAGTCATCGATGTCAGCAAATGGAATCGATAAAGAAGGAGAATCATCAGTTAGATATATCGGTGAAACAGCCAGACATCAAGGGGATGGATAAACCTGTGGAATTTGACGTCGATTAATAAGATAATTTGAGTCGACGCTGGGTTTATTAAGAGATGATCCAGGTAAAGATAATCAAATCAGTCCCGATATCCATGTAGCAGTAACGGAACGTTAGGATAAAATTTTGGGAGATGGCTATCGAAAGATCAGAAGGGTGATCCAAGAGAAATATTCAACAATAGGTAATTGTCATCTCATTAATACGCCAAAATTAAATCCCGAAATCAAGATTGCCTTGCCTGCTTTGGCGATTAAGAAGGATACTTATTCAATATCTGACTCAAAATCAGCTAAGAGCCGGTATCAACGCTATCGGCGCGGCATTAACGGAGGTGTTAAATGCAGAAAAAATTAGCGAGCGTACCGTCGACGTATCAAAATTTATCGAACGTCTTGCCGATGCAGGCAGAATTCTGTCTGACTTGCATCATATGTTTAAAATAAAAAAATCATTTATTGTTCCGGGGCTAAATCCTATTGTAAAGCATATTGCCGACGACTCTTTAATCGATAAATGGCTGAAAAATTTTCCGACAGTCTTAAAGCGGCAAAGGCTATGGAAAAATCTTCGAAGGATTTAGTTAAACAAGGTAGCGGACAGCAGAGGAATTTTGAAACTCGAGGCGAAAATCGTAGATTCCAGTCATCACGATCGAGACAGGACGAATACTCGAACCAGTGTCAATCCGGGAAATCAAACTGGCATCTCCAGGTTGAGTCACCGGAGCACTCAACGGAAAAGACAGAAATCGAGAGACTTCCAATCCAAGAACAGTCGCCAACAAGGATTAAACACGGTGAGAATTGTAGGAAGAGTGAAATATTTTCTCCCTGCATGGAAAAAATTGACTACCGATTTATTTATTTTACAATGTGTAAAAGGTTATGTTATTCCGTTTGAGAGTAAACCACAGTCGCGACTAAAAAGTATAGAACCAAGATTAACAGCACATAAAATGTTTGCTTGTGAAATCGAGATTGGTAAATTGCTTGAAAAAGGTGCAATTTCTAGATGTAAATTCAATAAAAATCAATTTATTTCACCATACTTTTTGGTCGCTAAACCTAATGGTGACATGCGATTTATTTTTAATTTAAAAAAATTAAATACGTTTATCTCACCGCTTCACTTTAAGATGGAAGATAAAAAGACAGCTATTCGCTTAATGCGTAAAGATTCGTTCATGACGACATTAGATCTGAAAGATTCTTATTTTTGATTCCTGTAGAAAAATCATTTCGGAATATCTTTGTTTTAGTTTTAAAAACAAGTTTCGAATTTAATTCCATTTGGTTTGATAACAAACTAAATGGAATACAATTAAATTCGTACTTGTTTTTAAATGGAATACAACAGCTACTTTCATGTACAACTACTTTTGTGTTCACTAAATTAATGAAACCAATAGCTCAAAGTTTGAGAGCAAAAGGGTTTTGTCAGTATTTTATCTCAATGATATATTCTTTTGTTTAGACAATCAACACAAGAATGTCGAAAATACAAAAGAAACCAGAAAGTTATTAGAAACTTTAAGTATGATTTTAAATCTAGAAAAATGTAAAAATCGTACCATCAAAACAAATAAAGTTTCTAAGTTTTATTTTTAATTCAGAAGAATATTGTTTAAAATTGACCAGAGAAAAAAGAATTCAGATATACAATCTAACAAGAAAATTTCGGGATCTCCGTTTTTGTAAAATTAGGAAACTCGCAGAACTTATCGGAATTCTAGTAGCTGCATGTCCTGCAGTTAGGTACGGATTTTTGTACACAAAAAGTTTGGAAAGAGAAAAATTTTTAGCGTTAGAGAAAACAAACGGAAATTATGATAAAGATATGATAATTTCGGAAAAAATAGTACTAGATTTAGTTTGGTGGATCGATAATATAATATCATGCACTAATCCAATAAGAGATGAACAGTTTGAGATGGAAATCTTTAGCAATGCATCCCTAACTGGCTGGGGAGTTGTCTGTGACAACGAAACACATGGTTTTTGGAATAGTCAGGAATGAGAGGAACATATTAATTTTCTCGAGTTAAAAGCTTTATTTTATGGATTAAAATGTTTCGCTGAAGATAAACGTTCGGGTGAAATTTTACTACGCATCAGATAATACAACAACATTGTCGTATATAAATCGCATAGTATTCAGTTTCCGAAGTTGTCGAAGTTAACGAAAGAAATTTGGCAGTGCGAAGCGCGTAATCTGTGGATTTTTGCTTCCTACATTTGTTCTAGTGAGAATATGGATGCAGATGAAGAATCGAGAATTGTACAAACCGAAACCGAGTGGGAATTAGCTGATTGGGCTCATAAGGAAGTAAAATTGACATTCGGGAAATTCAATATAAACTTGTTTGCATCAAATATTAATTCAAATGTAAAAAATTTATTTCTTGGCACAGAGATCTGGAAGCTTGAACTGTAGACGCGTTTACTGTACCATGGACTGATTTATATTTTTACGCTTTTCCCCCGTTTGCGATTATTTTGAGAACAATTCGAAAGATAATTATCGACAAGGTAGAAGGAGTTTTAATTGTACCTTTTTGGCTTACTCAGTTGTGGTATCCTCTGTTTAAAAAATTACTCGTAGCAGACCCGATTAATTTTATTCCTGAAAATGATTTATTAATCGATAATTGCAGACAACATCATCCATTACGAGCGTCGCTTTTCCTGATTGCCGGGAGATTATCAGGCGTTTATCTTAAAAGGCGTTTTTCAAGATTCGATACCAGTGATGATGGCCTCATTATCAGAGGAAACGATTAAACAATATTGAAAACCTTTAAATTTATGGTGGAATTTTTGCCGAGATAAAAAGATCTGTCTGTTTCAGGCTCCGACAGCGAGAGTTTTCGAATTTTTAACACGTTTATTTAAGCCAAGTTAAAGCACATGGTACATTAAACTCATATAGATCATCTGTAGCATTAATCATCAGAGAAGAGATAGGGCAAGATCTGATTATTAGATATAAGATTTTTTCGCGGTACGATTTTAAAATCTGAAATATGAGAAAATCTGGGATCCACATCCAGTGTTGTATTATTTAAAAACGCTTTGGCCCCACGAGGATATATCATTTGAACTATTAACTAAAAAATAGTCATGCTGTTGGCATTAGTTATTGCTCAAAGAATACAGACACTTACAAAAATAAGAATTAGTAATATTAAAAGAGGTGAAACAGAAATAAGGATAAAAATAACAGATCGAATAAAAACATCTGGTCGAGGAAATACTCAGCCGTTGTTACTACTGCCGTTTTTCAAAGAACAACCATTGTTATACCCATATTAACCTGGCACCCCCACCACAAAAAATCGGGTTTGGCTATAATGCATAATTAAGTGCTAATTTGTTGCTAATTTATTGCCCTAAGCCCGAATTTATTGCTCCTACCCATGAGCAGGAAAACGAAATTAAAGATGGGGGTGCTGACTTGCCATTAAACTAGCACTCCCACTTCCGAAAAATATATATAATTAGTTGCAAATAAAAAAACAATTACACTAGAATTTATTGCTAAT
>JBCEZV010203551.1:0-11898 GCA_039654365.1 Cataglyphis livida
AATTTAATTTTCTCTGAAGAGAAAAAAAAGAAATTGTCAGTATATAAATATATATATATATATTCCTATAACATTTCTATAA
The DNA here is from genome assembly GCA_039654365.1 of Cataglyphis livida. Lineage (NCBI taxonomy): Eukaryota > Metazoa > Arthropoda > Insecta > Hymenoptera > Formicidae > Cataglyphis > Cataglyphis livida. Next base: position 83 of record JBCEZV010203551.1, read on the forward strand.
GCGAGATATAATGAAAATTATTCTTTCATCCAGAATGTACCGTTGTGTAATGCACAAGAGATAAAGTCACTGACATCATTTTACTTCTCTTCCAGTATTAATTTTATAATAAAATTATTATCAAGAACGTTGCGATCTAGATCTTGCATGAATAAATTTTTTTTATATAAAAATTTATTATCATTAGGACAATATTTTTTTTATTAAAGTTATTAGGGCAATATTTGACATATTATATTCTCTTAATATTATATTTTTTTCTTTTTTATTGTAAAAAAGTGGACATATTATGTTACTAATATATCCACGCTGAAATGCGGAAATAATATTGAAAGAAAGTCTGCTCTCAAATTTCCAACGTAATCTCGTTGCAAAAATAAAGCACTAGTTGATGAAACCGCGTGATGAAACGCGGCCCTATTCTTAGTTTAGTTTTACCTTAGCTAGTTTAGTTTTACCAAGTTCTTGGACGCTGACAATTCGCAAGAGAGAACTTGGCCAAATGACTCTCGCGTCATTCGTTTTGATAGTCGTGCCTTATGACGTGCCAAATTAATTCGATACTGTTTCGAGATTTGTTCGTGCAATAGAGAAAATTGTTATATATATGTATATTTTTTTTTTTATTTTCCCTTAATATTAAAACGATTGATGGAAAAAAATATTTTTTTATTCAAAATTGAAATTTGTATCGAGCATCGGCTTAATTTCTTACAGTAAAATAATTCTACAAAATCTAGTTTTGTCGAAAGAAAATATAAATATACCTCCAAGAGGCACATTACAGATCAAGCACGATACAAAGCCAGTTTTCTGACAATATGTATAATGAAATGCGAGATCGATTCTCTCACAATAGCTCTTTGGCTATTGTGAACAAGCGTTATGCGCTTGACCCGGACAGATATATGCCGGCGATGTATTTTTAAACTCGTGTGAGAAAGTGAAACACCGAAGGAAAGAATGAATTTCCATTTTGCAACAAGATTGATAATAAATTGTACATAATTAGCGCATAGTTGCAAATTGATTGCATAAGATGAACATAGTCTATCTTAACCCAGACGGTATAAGAAGATCAAAAATTATCTTAAAAATGTAAAGGATAATAAGAAATCTTTAAGTTGTTTTTAGACGTCTTTTAGAAATATGTTTTGTCTGGCTAGATTATCGAAGATGATTTATAGATACTGAGTACAAAATGTAACGAATGAAATTATGAGTCAATTGCAATTCTAAATGTTGAAATGTCTGTTCCTGAAACATCAATTTCTCGCATTGCTAATGGCACCTACATATGCATGTGGGATGTAAAGAGTCAGAGTGCATAACGTAGGTACTTAAAACATTACCATCGCTATATCATTCGACGGCATTGTCTATAATTCTCTCAGAATAGATCAATAATACATCTGTCCAAAATATAACACAACGGTCATTCTCAAAGATACCTATATCAACTTCTTCCTACATTGCATAAGTGAAGTAGCAATTAAATGCGCTTAGTTGCCTCTCGTGTAGGATGTTCCACAAATAGAATCCCTTCTATTGAAAAAACATTTCAGAATCTGACAAAGGAAAGAGATTAGTGAAAACAATCTCTTTTTATAAATGTATAAATTTTTAATGCGCGATGCTTTTTCAATAAACGATCTAAAATTTAACAGTATTTCATCAAGTCAAGGAACGTCATACATCAAACGACTTTATGTAATACGTAACAGATCACGTATATATAGAAGAACAAGATATAAAACTCTCTCTTCATTTATACAATATTAATCTCGAAAGAATATGAGAAATCTTTTTGTGCAATGAGCGAATAATGCTATAAATTTTATTCCTTTTTTACAGTATCGTGATAGCGCGATTTTATTGCAGCATAAAATATGCGACAAGAATAAGAAAGCGATATTTACGAATTTAGAAGACTTTTTTTACGAAAAGTGACTGATATCTTATCGAAGATATCCGCACGACATTGAAAGCATTGTTTCTAAAATCGCGTAATCATTAAAACAATTTAAAACGATGAACATATGGTTGCGATAAATATCAATTTATACCTCTATTTGACATCTCTAGATCGATGGGCATGGCGCGGAGATGGGACCGGAGCTCGACGAGGAGATGGAAAAGGTGTTCGCGATGGACACCGCGGAGAAATTTGACGTAGCCCGGCTCGGCTCGCCCTCGGAATCGACTGGATCCGATCGAGATCGCGATCGCGGACCACCGCGATATGGCGATCGCGATTTCAATCGTGAGTTGCATCTCTTTTCCATTTTCTTTTTTTTTTTTCTGTATTTTCCTTTTACTTTTCATTGTCTCTTTCATCTTTCGAAAATCGATTTTTTTTTTTTTACAGAACATCGAAAAAGAAGTTATCCTCATCCTCACATGCCCCTGAAAAGCTTGCATTCCAGATCTATGCGACGGCATTTTTCACCGTAAGTTATATAGTTCCAAATAAAAACTGACGTTCGACAAAATCTATCCCTTTTCAAGACTATTTGGAGTACCTTCCTAAGATCTGATTTTAATATTTTATTACATTTTGAATTTAACGGTCAAAATTCGATTGAATGTACGTAGGAATTTTTCGCCGAATATTGACCCAAAGAAGAAGAGTTTATGTTTTCTTAATTGTTCTTAGGGAAGGATCAGAAGAGAAAGATCACAGCAATGTCCAGGCGAAGAGTAATAATGAGGTTCAGGAGGTCGATGGGACAAATCATAACGGATTGCAATTAGCCATCGCAGCCGAAACCGAGGTCGATGAAGAAACAGCGGAGGAAATTGAAAACATAAACAGTAGCGAGAGCGAGGCACCAATCTCAGAAAGAGCAGCTTCCGGTTTCAGCGATAGCCCGACCGTTGGTAGCCCGAGAGTACAATTCGAGAAAATCAAGGAAGAAGATGGATCCAGCGCACAAACGCCGGAAGTACCGACGGATGTTGCTCCTCCGAGCGGCCTCCATGAGGAAGACCGAAAGTGTCGACGGCATCAAAAACACGAACATAAGTAAGTTGATTCGATATGGTTTTGTGAAGAGAAAGAACCAAGAGAAAGAAAAAAAAAATAAAGAAGAAAAAATCCTGAAATCTTTTGAATGAACTGTTAGCGCCAAATGATAGTATTTTTGCTATTTAATAATAATAAAATAATATCTTGAAAAATGATGATAAAATATGCAGATAAAAATATATAACTTCAATTTATATAATATTCCGTGTCTACAGATATTACGTGCGCAAAAAACCGGATTGTCCTCAATATTTAAATGAAAATTATTATCTGACAGTCGCATTTCAAGTCACAATTGGGCTCATATATTTGCACTATTTGTATAAACCATGCAATTATGAACACGAAACGATCGATCTTTTATCGTGCCATCCCGAGCAGCGAGCTAGATTCGTGGTGCAACAATCTCGGTACGGAATGGTACCGAGCGGATAGTTCGTTAAAGATTTACAGAGTTTGTGCTGAAAAAATGTACATCAGCGTTTAATTTAGATAGGACCAGGGACTCTTTTTAATTGTTTGCACAGATAAGAAATCTTCCCGCGCGAATGAGAACTTTATAATTTATCTGTGGCACGAAATAAATTGAAGTTAATATACACTACAAGAAGATAAAGACCAATTAAAAAGCTGCATTATGTATATAAATGCATGCCACTATCGCTATTATCATAAGTTTGGTAATTTTTGCCACTATTTGATGTTTTGCTTTTCTTTTTGGAGTGACCAAAAATATCAAAGATTTTTCTTTCCTTTATAAAAATTTAAGTGTGTGTGTGTGTGTGTGTGTGTGTGTGTATTCTTCTACAAAAATACTAGGCTGACCAATTAACTTCTTCCAGACGTCATCACTACAAGTCTCGCAAATATTCCCTGCAGGAGGATCCGCAATGGCGGAAACGATCAGGAGCCGGTGTATCGGACATATCGAGTTTACTGACTCGACGCGTCAGTGTCCAGCCAGAGGAGGCAAGCACTTTGCAAGAGCTTGACATCGATGACTTGGAATCACATCGTAGCGATGATCCGCGTGGTATGCGTCGGCATAAAGCCGCCCATTCTATGATGGTGCAAATTGGCCGACGCAAAGAGGGCGGGATCCCTCTCGATACTTTTAAAAAGATGTACGATCACTCGCCGCACGAGGTGTTCGTCCAACTGGACGAGTTGCACGGTTTGGGCGAGGAACGTGAGTGGCGAGAGACTGCCAGATGGATCAAATACGAGGAAGATGTTGAGGAAGGCGCAGATAGATGGGGCAGGCCTCACGTGGCTTCCCTCAGTTTTCACTCGTTGCTGAATCTCCGTCGTTGCCTAGAGACCGGTGTAGTCCTTCTCGATTTGGAGGAAAAAGACTTGCCCGGGTTGGCCTATAGAGTAGTCGAGCAAATGGTCATTGAGGAGCTGATCCTGCCCGAGGATAGACCAGTCGTGATGAGAGCACTGTTACTTAGGCACAGACACGTGCATGAACATGAACGTGGTTTCCGATTCGGCGGCAAGAGGAGTTACTCCAGTTACACTAGTCTTCAGGTAATTTAGGATTTAGCGCCAATGTGTGCGCTGTGTACGTTTATCATGCGCGCGAAAGCGATTCCGATTAATCTTGATTAATCGTAAGACTCGCTTTGAAATTGCTTGCATTAGAAAGTAAATAAGGATCGATATAAAAATGAGGGAATCGTGATAATTAATCAATTATTCAACTAGGTAATAACCGTATTTACAGGCTTTAGGGTTGCAAAAATAAACATAAATTAGATGCGACGAGAGTTCCAGCTCAATTTTTGCTATTCCAGGCTGATGCAATCCTAAGTTTGCATGTTTCTAATTTCGTAACCGAAAAATAGATAATCGCGATGATAATGGATGTCAAAATGCATTTTGTCGCATAGTTGTGCATTGAAATTTAGAAAAGAAATAAATTTTATTACGTTTATTTCGCGGTCTATGGAAATGTTGAAGACCCCCCTGCGAGGACAATGTGTTGCGCGGTCAGTAGTGAGTAGTCACAGCGGGCGGTAACAAAAAATAGGCTTGACTGATAGTGTGCTAATGTTATTTCCACAGTCCATCTGGCTGGAGGAAGAAGATGCTGCGCGGGAAGCCGCTGAGAACCATGTAACCCAACATGTAAATCTCTCGTTTCCCGAGATTCACACAAACGCAGTCTTTTTTTTATTCTTCTTATTACTCTATAGTCCTTCATCCTATTTGTCCCCGCTCTTTTCATACAAATATTTTCCTATTTGTTAAAGTAAACCCGGCATGAGTTTACGGAACAAATCAAATGTATATACTTATAGATTTAAAAAAATTTTTTTCTTCAAAAGCATAATTGTATGTATATACAATACAAAACAACAATTTGTTGGCTCAATATTTTTTATCAATACTTTCGATTTTAATTTAATATATTTTCTGTGTATTTTATATGTCAATTATCTCGACAATGTTACAGCACCAAATTTATATATCATTAGTTATATATCATTAACTTTAATAGACAAATCGATAACAATAAAAAAAAATAACATTGATTAGAATAATCATTGGAGTAACATGTTATAATATTTATATTTAGTGTACATAGTACACTGTACACTGCAGTGTGTCGAGAAGAAGCCGAATTTTAATTTTTTCGTTAAAATTAACAGCATTATGTAACATCTAAAGGATTATATTTAAACATATCCGTTCGACTATCTATCAAAATTTGATCGAAATTAGATAAGTAATTGTGCATTATCTAGCATCTATCGTATTCGCCAGATTTACCATAACTATTTTCTATTGTTAAGAATGAAAATGACGATGCAAGGAATGTTGTGTACAATGATTGAAGCCGTGCCGTGACGTTAGTTCAACGTACCCAGCATTGTATTGATGCAAAAGAAATATATTTCGAATAAACATATTGTAATTTTTGATAATGAAAATAAATAATAGTTTTTTTTATGCTTTTTGTTCAAATAGTTCGGTTTTTTATCGACACAATCTATATATAAAATTCATCTTAGTCTTCATAATATTTGCAACAATTTTGTATGATTAAAACTGATAAAAAAAATTTATTTATATTGATTCAAATTTTTAACTTTTTTAATTATTTTCATAATAAATAAATGCTACGATTTTATTTTGTGATTTGAAAAAGCCAGATCGCAGCTCATTCTTAAAGCTTGCAGTTTTTCCATTGTTACGTCCGCGGGTGTCTTCTTAGAGGCTTACTTAGTACTGATCCTGAAAATTTAATTCTAGAAATTTTCGTGTAGTACCAGTTTCGTCAATCAATAACGATAATTTAAAATGCTTATAATAATGTATCCCGCTTCTCTTCATTATAGAGGCTTTGAAATCTTATATTATCTTTATATAATTTATTTATACTCTTTTCTTCCTAATTTTCTGTATATGAAACAAATCACGAAGATATGACGAATTTTCCCGACATCGAATAGTTCGTACGAACTATTTTATGCATCGTAATCTCGAAGATGAATTTCTCAAAAAAGTTGAATCGTATCTTCGTGTATGTATTATTTTACTTTCGTGTATTAATTTATACTCACGAGTACTCTATGTGGCGATAAGAGTTTTTTTTTCAGTTTTTAGTTTGAAATCAGTATTTTTAACAGTGTTTTCTTATTGTGAGATAGTTTGTCTACTTCTCTCTACGCATCATGAAATGCTAGAAAGCAAACATGTTTTTTTTTTGTTATAGTATATTTTTTTTTATTCTAAACTATTGAAAAGCTCAATCTCAGCTTGTTATTCCTTTGTAGGAAATTTATCATTGTTATATTATTTTTGAATATTTTATTTTTTCATAAATTATTAGACAATATCATGAAATTAGATGAACAAGTATCATTGTATTAAGAAAATTCTACACATTTTATAATTTGATGGAAGAATCAAATTGTATTTGCATAATTGTATATGCATAATTGTATATGCATAAATAAAAAACAAAAAAAAAAAATTTCTACCCTGCAAAACATATCTCAAAATGAAGATGAACGATAAGGTATTATTTTTTATAGATATATTTATCGAGTTTTGTATTAACAGAGGATATAACTTTTACTTGTTTATTCTTCTACTCGATACTCAATTACTTAATGATACAAGTGTTATTCTAATTTCAAGATATTGAAGCAAATAATATATAGGCTTTTCTCATGAAAAATCTATATAGTTTTTCTTTGATGAAATCAAAGAGTTCTCAGATAATTTTTTAAAAAGTTTTGAAATACTCAACAGAATCTGCACGACGCGAAGCCGAAGATCATATCATCGAATCTGGCGCTCGACAGTAATCATCACACCGCGATCGATATAAAGGAGGAGTTAACATACATGAGTAGCAGCGAAGACCTAAAGAAGAGTCACAACGATTATATTCTGAAGAGGATTCCCGCTGGTGCCGAGGCGACGGTTGTTCTTGTCGGCGCCGTCGACTTTCTGGATCAGCCGACAATAGCTTTTGTGCGATTGGCCGAGGGTGTGCTGATGCCGTCCATTACAGAAGTTACAATACCGGTCAGGTTTATGTTCACTTTGCTGGGACCAAGAAATGCGGACCTGGACTATCACGAGATCGGTCGTTCCATCTCCACGCTAATGGCGAACACGTCATTTCATAAGGTTGCTTATAAGGCGAACGAAAGACGAGAGCTGTTATCAGCCATCAATGAGTTTTTGGATGATTCGATCGTATTACCGCCCGGTGACTGGGAGAGACAAGCCTTGTTGCCATTCAATGAACTCAAGGCGAAAAGCGAAGCTATCAGAAAGAGGAAGGCGAAAGCGCTGGAGGAGAAGAGTAAGCCAGTGCAAAGCGAGGCAGCCGTAAAAAAAGGTAATTTCTTCTTTTAAAATTCGATAAATGATCGACTCGTGTATTTTTTTAATTCTTTAAATTTATCTTGACTTTTTTATTACGTTTTTATGTAACTAATCACTCCTGTTCAATGAATAGCTCTTCTAGCTGGCGAAGAGGAAAAGAAAGATGATCCATTGCGACGCACTCGACGAATGTTTGGTGGCCTCATCAATGACATCAAGCGTCGCTATCCTTTTTACTTGTCCGACTTTACAGACGGATTAAATTCTTCCTGTCTTGCGGCGGCTATCTTTATGTATTTCGCCGCATTGTGCACCGCTATTACTTTTGGCGGTTTAATGAGCGATAAGACGCAGAATGTGATTGGCATTTCTGAAACCTTAGTTTCTGGCTCGTGGACGGGTGTGATAATGGCTTTGTTTGCAACTCAACCATTGGTGATTATCGGCACGACCGGTCCCTTATTGCTTTTTGACGAGAGCCTATACACCTTTTGCTTGGCGAACAATCTCGAATTCCTTACTGTACGGGTATACGTTGGCGCCTGGATGGGCATAATCGCCCTGGTAATTGCCTGCGTCGAAGGTTCGGTTCTTGTGCGACTCTTCACACGTTTCACCGAAGAGATTTTCACCGGATTGATCTCCATCCTCTATATCGTTGAAACGTTTATTAAGCTCTACAACTACTTCATGCGTAATCCACTTCTCCACGAGTACAGCTTTGGTCCGGATGCCAACAATACCATCTATCCGCTCTATGCAGTCGAAATGAAGGTAACTAATTCACCGTGGAATAAGACCGAAGAGAATCTGTACTTGGAGAATCCCCGCGAATTAATACCAAGTCGCGACGCTGCTGGATTGTTGATCAATCAGCCCAATACAGCTCTAATGTGTACTATCCTTTGTCTCGGTACCTTCCTGGGTGCTTACTACTTAAGGATCTTTCGCAATAGTCATTACTTGGGCCGTAGCGCCCGACGAGCCTTCGGAGACTTCGGCGTGCCCATCAGCATCATCGTTTTTGTCCTGATCGACTATCTGGCTATGGTAAAGACAGAGAAATTGCTAGTTCCCGAAGGTCTCTCTCCGACCGTACCTGGTAGAAGTTGGTTCGTTTCCCCGACTGGCTTTGAAAAATCTATTCCTGTTTGGATGGCTTTTGCGTGCGCGATACCAGCTTTGCTGGTTTACATCCTTGTGTTTATGGAGACTCAAATATCAGAGTAAGTAAATTTAAATCGCGTGAATTCCCAATTATCAGTTGTACTTGCCTTCAACTAATCAATTACATCATATTTGGTTCGCAGATTGATAATAGATAAGAAGGAACGCAAGTTACGTAAGGGTAACGGCTATCATATGGATATTGTGGTAGTTTGCCTAATGAATGTGGGATGCGGTCTAATGGGTGCGCCCTGGTGTTGCGCCGCGTCGGTGCGCTCCCTCACTCATGTATCCGCCGTAACTGTGATGTCGCGTACCCACGCCCCCGGCGATAAGCCGCACATCGTCGAGGTGAAGGAACAGCGAGTGAGCGCCCTTCTGGTCGCAATTCTGATAGGCGTAAGCGTGCTGATGGCGCCGCTATTACGCCGAGTGCCGATGTCCGTCCTGCTGGGTGTGTTCCTCTACATGGGCATCTCGTCAACGAACGGCGTGCAGTTGTTCGACCGTGTAAAGCTATTTTTCATGCCAGTCAAGCACCACGGCACAGCAAACTACGTGCGGCGCGTGCAAACCTACAAGATGCACGTTTTCACCCTTATACAGATTCTGTGCCTAGCCGTGCTGTGGATAGTCAAAAGTACAAGGGCTGCCTTGGCTCTACCCTTCTTCCTCATCCTGATGATGCCGTTGCGCGCTCAAATGAGCCACTTCTTTACCGCGGCGGAGTTGCGCGCACTTGACAGCAAAGGACCCGAACACGAGGTCGAAGACGAGCTCGATTTTTATGAGGAGGCTCCGTTACCTGGTTAGATTGTGCCTTAATCGACATGTCTTTTTCTCTCATACTCTTTCTCTAAATTCATCTGTCTTTTCAACTATTTACTGGTATACCTGCTTCATACATCAGGGTCTCCTAAAGCGTCTAGTGCCAGTCAGAGAATACAGAGTTCTATTTTCATCAGATTGAGATGTATAATGTTCTAATGTTGGGTTTACTGATAGGAAACTGAAAAGTGATATCCAATGTATTTTAGATAAATGATCGTCGAGAATATCGACAATTGTAAGAAATTATTGGATTTTTTTTTGTGATTTCTCAGTTGCACAAATCTTTCCGCAGATTCTTGTTTCTAATCTATTTTCTTAATTTTTGAAGATGCTTGCTTCTGCAAATTTTTAATCTCTCATATATATTTAAATATGCATAAAACTGACATTCTACGGGTTTTAATAAATTCTTGTTCGCGCACATAACATCGCGAATCTTTAAACTTTTATTACAAATCATTATTTTACAATTTTAATTCCAAAGATTATAGTATTTTTATTCAACAATTTTCCAAATTTTTAGATGCACGAATATTCAATTATATTCTTTGATAGCTGCTTTAATTCCGTCTATATTTATGCAGTTTTTTTTTTAACGCAAAGTTGTGTAAAAAGTTTCATTATAGTAAAGCGATTAAATTATTCGTGCATATATGTCTAATGAATGCTTGGATATGTTTACGTTCTTGAAATTAAAAGAGGAAAGCCTCTGAGTGCCTCAAGTTTGATCGTCCGACGATACAATGCTCAGGAAAAGTTAATGTAATGGCACGTAGAAATAGTGCCAAATCGAAATGCGTTATGGGAATAAGTTCGGCTAGGTGGTGTAATCGCCGAAAAATAATCATAATTCTTACAAATATTTTTCCTTCCTCTTCCTCTTCCACAAATATTTCTTTGATCATTCAGAATTCTATACATCGTACAATTTACAATTAATTATTATCTCAGATTCTTAGATTCTGCGATACATAAAATTTCCTCTCACATTTCTTCACTTCTTATATTCACAATTGCTTCGCAATGCACGTCCTTTATTTATTTGATATAGAATAGAAAACTTTCAATCTTCTATTAATACGCGTTTTTACAAATACGAGATTCTGTCGATTTTCAATATTCCATGATTTATGATCAATGAAAATTCATATTTTAAACCTTTATAATCCGATTAATCCCATTGTTTCCGCAAACTTTTTTACATTCGCACATTCTTAAATCAATTTTGATTTCTGATTCTTATTTACATATAAATGTACGCTATTTTTAAATTCACAAGTACTTACACATATGTACCTGCATATTTTATTATGCACGCGCGTATACGCGAATAATTAGACATTGCATACATTCATATATACACACGCAACTCGTATATCTCATTGATTTGCACAAGTACTTACATTCTGCGAGAGGATACTTAAAGATAGGCGATTTCTTACATATGTATACCATATTTTTATATCTATACACGCATTTTACACCTTCAGATTTTCAATTCTGTAAATCTTTGTGTGGAATAGATCTTCCGTTAGATTTACGGTCTTTTCAATGAATATACGAGTCCTGCAACGACCGAAATTGCAGTATTTTATTCTGTTTGACCTAATTTCTGACGTGCTGCACTCGAATCCTATCAAATCATATCAATAAATTCATAAAATATATATTTATTCATGAAATACTATGATTTTAATCTACTTTTACGTTGGAAATTCAAAAGAAGCGTGTGCGTGCTTCCAGCAAGATTAAACAATCGATAATGTTATAATTGAGCGGTTCGGAGCCTATAATAAGAAATAAGGCTGGTGAAAGAAATAGAAGGCTATAATTAATTGAACAAACTATTTTCAACTCTAAAAGATATATATATATATATATATATATATATATATATATATATATATATACATCGATTTTGTGCGAGATCGATATTATC
>JBCEZV010203612.1:0-11887 GCA_039654365.1 Cataglyphis livida
GCGTGTGCGTGTGCGTGTGCGTGTGCGTGTGCGTGTGCGTGTGCGTGTGCGTGTGCGTGTGCGTGTGCGTGTGCGTGGGCATGTGCGTGGGCGTGTGCGTGCGTGCGTGCGTGTGTGTGTGTGTGTGTGTGTGTGATGTATATAGATATATATATATAATAGGTATTGTTATTAGATTCAATTTTAATTATTTATTAATTAATATTAATTAATTTCCGGAAAGGGGGGCGTAATAGTATAAGAGATATCGGCCATTTTTCGAAGAAGGGAAGAGGATTTTTTGTCATGACAACGATAATAATGTTGTATATGTGCAGCGATGTGTGCCCGCGATAAGAACATTATGTCTATAGATAGATCTTTATATGCGCCTTCTTACAGCGGTATCTATGTCCGGGTATATATAAGGGTCGTCGACATCTTTCTTTCGCGAATATCGACAAAATCTGAACAAATATCGGTCGGCGCGAAGAAATCGTTGTTTAGCGAAACTGCTCTCTTCCGAGAAGCTGCATTGTTGATAATATCTATATCTGCGCTTATATAGTGCACGCTTAACGCAAAAGCGGAGCCTATCGATTGAATGAAAACAATTTTGTAGAAAGACTCGATATGTTGCGATTTTGGCTCGCTCAAATTCTTGCGATGGCAAGCGCCGAATGACAGCAGATATATTAATACTAATACTAATACTAACAACAAAAATGAGAGGTATATTTTTTCCATAATACAAATTATATTCAATCTATTTAAGTATCTTTAAGTATAATTTTAATTCTAATTGTTCTTATTTGATTAAACGAACTGAAGGTAAAATATGCTTCGTAAATGTTGTTGAGATGTTGATCGAGAATTGAATGTTCCAATGAAAATATTGAGAAAATTGGACACAGACATAGTTATTAATAATAATATATAAGTACATAATTATTAAATATATTTTAATCAAAAAGAAAATATATACATACTCACTCGATAGACAGAAGAGCTTCAGAATGTTCCACGATTATAATTTTTCTATAACGTCAGTTAGACCATTATCTTGCGCGCACATGATCATCTCCTACATATAGATCTGCGTTAGGATATCGGCAAGTCATTGTAAAATTACAATGTGGCTTCCATCCAGATATTCCCGTATCCGTGATATTCCCATTGTTTACTTGGATCACTTTATCAAAAGATTTATTTTCGACTCAATATAGATGCATTCACTTTAATATTTCATCATCAATAACACTGTGTTTAAAACAAAAATTAATATTTACACAAGTTTAAAAAAATAAATGGAGCTGCAAGTATTTATTTTTTATTTGTTTTCATTGAATTTTCCAGACAAGATAAAGTTTCTTTCTCATCCATGGTTCGCGAAACGTCATCGATAATGCATCGTAGGTCGCACTTGAAGTCGTTTCTTGCAGTGTTCTCCAATTTATTGGTGTAATTTCACCATCTAGTGATGAACGACGCCGACGCGACAGACCGCGATGCGCCGAAGCCGATGTACCGCACGCGAGTACGATTGCTCCGTCCCGAGATATACACATAGCAGTGCTATACACTACGGGGTTATTACCGTCGGGGGGTTTACTGTCGTTAGTAGCTTTTTGGAATCAATGAGCGGGGGGCAACGACGACCTGCGCCAAGACGGCATTATCATCAATGGTGTAAAGAAAAAAAATAAATAATTATTATAAAAAAATATATTGCAAATAATTGCATACTTTTTTTTAAAAAACAAATATTTTCTGTGCACCATTTGATTCATCTTATTATTTTATACATAAAAGTATTACGATACAATTATCGAACATTAAATAATTTTCGAGATATATTTTATACTAAATATGTCAGATTAAAATACAAAATAACTCAAAAAAACTCTTAATGAAAATATACTTTATTATAGTATTTTAAAAAGTTCTCGAGATAAACTACAAAAATATGCAATAAAAAATGGGGGTTTCTATTGAAGAATTTTAAGTTAACCTTAATCTGACTTTGGCAATGCCACCTATGGTCAAATTGATACTGTAATTAAATGCGTCTTTTTAAACCTTACAACTATTGTCTGAAATATTTTTCTCCGAAATGTAACGTTTACGAGATATTTGAGTGTATCTAGACTTTTGACACACCCTGTACACACACACACACACACACACACACACACACACACGCACACGCATACGCACGCACGCACACGCACACGCACACGCACACACCCGCACGCACGCACGCACGCACGCGCACACACACACACACACACACATACACACACACACATATATATATATATTTATATATATATACTTAATTTTATATATATTTATATATATATAATATATAAAATTAAAATAATATATAATTAAAATCCAAGGTCAATAATGACATTTTAAAAAATATTTGAAACAAAAGTTCTTAGCTCTTTTTCGCCAGGGAATCCGAATCTGCAATAAAAAGTACTATGTTCCATTAAAAAATTTTTATTTTTTATCTGGATAACCAATTTCCGGTTGGCACTGAAAGTTGAAAATATCACAGCAATAGTCCCTGATTTAGTCATCGATTTTTACAATTGAAAAAATCTATTTCCCTTTTTCTTAAACGGTCTGTATGGATGATTAGGGACACCCTGCATATATAATACAAGATGTTTATTTGAAAAGTTTCCACTCTGTTTATTTTATGACCGATTACTTTTTGCGAAAAATCAATTTTGTTTTCGAGAGGAAAGTATAAGTATGATAAATGCAATGGTATTACTTCATTCCCTTCGTCGGAATAGCTACTCCTTCGAAAATCTTAAATGGCAATATAGTCAAGTGACACATAATTTGAAGATTTTTTTATTTTTTTTTACAACCCTTTGGTTTTTTTTTTTAATTTGAGTGGTTATTTTTCAAGAAATTGTACTTGAAAGTTATAAATACAAAAAAAAATTAAATACAAAGATGTAATTTATTTATTTTACAGTGTTGTTTATTGTAGTAAATATTCAAAATAGTTCTCTGTTTTTTGTTAAACAATAAAATAAAGACAATTCTCAAACTCTAAATGAACATTTTGCAAGATAGAATCGCTCTACATTCCTGTAGACAATGGAAAAAAAACACATGATCTTTCTGTTTATGTTAAGTTAAATTTGCATAAAAGAATATTTTTTTAAAGAAAAAATTGTGTTATTTTATGCTTAGAGGATATTTTTTCTTTAAATTTTCCTTCTCTCTTTCGTTCAAGACCTAAACTTTAGGCTAAATTTTTTTAACTCCCACATAAAACATGTCCCTAGATGCAGCAATCGATCATCTTTTGTTTCTTGATTTTTATTATTCGAAGACAACTATATTTATACAGAACCTCTATCTCTACATATTGATCGGATAATTATTGCTCGCAATGTTAATATGCCGTTTCCGAGTTATTAGACTTGAGCTACACACTTCATTAGCAATTCTCGCTCGTACGATATGATGCACAAAACTACGAGAAAAAAAAAAGAAAAAAAGAAAGAAAGAGATAAAGACAATGAACAATAAAAAAGTGATGATTCACGTTGATGAGAAATAAATTATACTTGTGAAAGGAGTAAAGTCGAGCTATATAGCTCGAGTCTAGGTACGAATTACGTTTTCATGACGACTGATAGCGAAGGTCAAGTGTAGGGGTGAGACTTAATAAGGAGTGATGACGAAGGGAAAGATTGCAATATTGGATACTGCAATGTAGCATTTTTAATAAACATTCATCTCGCTTTGTGATTGTGTCAAAGGTATGCAGACGTATCTTATTAGATATTAGTACTTATACATATATATGTCCACATCTTCTATTTTCTGGTAACAATAGCGTCGATCAATCGCTTGCGTTTCTTTAAACAATAAATGAATGCTTTTTAAATAGTGTTATATCTTTTTTCATTCGTTTTATCTAGCGTCGCGCGATAAATGTACGCATACGTATCGATAAATAATTTCATGTTGCAAAGAGTTTCCCTTTTCTTTCTTTCCCTTTGTCCTTGTCTTGTACATATGTCACGCAACCCATCATCCTTATTTTATGAGCCAGGACAATAACGCACATTTTATGCTCCTTTTTTGCATAATTTTTACGTATTAACAATTCGTAAAAAATATGTATATTCTTTTTTTTATATAGATATTTCGTATAGAAAGAAATTATATAAAATGTTCGGAAAATGACTGTTTGAATATGTCTGTATACTAATTGTATTTAATTAATAACATAAGAGCGCAAAATCTTGAAGCTAGTATCAGACATTTCTCATCACAGATATATCATCAGAAGAGTTGAAAAAAATTTTTAATAACAAGATTAAATGAGTTAAGACTTGTTTGTATGTTTATCCAGGTCTCTTCTACAACTTTTTTCATGTCGAAATATTTACATTATTATAAAAAAATTATGCATACCTTCCCGTTCGTTAACAGCTTTTAGATGAAGCAACGACTATACTCACAATAGAATCCAGTTTGTTTAATTTAATATATATTTATTACAATTTTTTTAGTTTAAAAGATAAAAGGAGATGCTCACTCTTTGTGAGACACCCTGTACATATAATTACTTTTCAAACATTTTGTATTACTTCCTGATGAGAGAAGTTAACACAAATATATCAAAACGCAACTCCATGAATATTTACATCTTCTTTGAGACGTAGCGCGCTGAGTTCTGGCTCATTTGCAAGGTTATCACTCATTAATTCGTGCTAACGCGAAACGCGAAACATAACCCCGCGTAACACGATCGGCCACCTGTATCTCTCGGCACAACTTATCTTATTGAACAAACAAAGGAACGGTTACCGTCGGCAAACATTCAACGGACGGTATACCAGTCAACGCGATCGTTCTATTGGGTTACCTCAGCTTCTTTCGCCTCGTTTCCGGTGCCGAGGGTCATCGTTTTTCCGGCGCAGGAAATATCGTGTGTAAATGTACAATTTCGTCCCCAAAGATAACAATTCGCGGAAGTCCTGATGAAGGATTGTTGTGCACACAATATCTCACGGCTGTCATTATTTGATTGACATTTTTCCTCGAGAAAATTGGTAAAATCTCTCGATCATGTCAACCAAGACCGCAGTACGAAAGACGGGTTCCGGCAATTTTGAATATCGTGGTGATTCAAAATTTCCACCGGGTGTGTATACGATCCATCCACCATCAGTATGCGATCATATGCTCGATGACAAACCGATTCATTTAAGAAGAAGTAATGCGTACGAAGGAAAAGAGGTAATGCACACAATCTATCGATCACATAAAATGAAACATAGATTTCCATACAATATTACACTTTCACTTTAATTATATTTGTATTAAATTAGATCAAAGAAAAAAAGGGCCTTTTTATATATATATATATATTACATATTTTTATTCAAGTTATGTATAAATCAAAATTATTAACGTTTAAAAATATAAAAAACGTCTGAAAGAAAACATGTTTTTTTTAATTGAAAAAAAATTAATTTGGTTTTATGCATTACTTTTTTTAATATAATATTTTTTTATTTTTTATTAATATGATAAAAAAACTAGTTTTTATATTTTGCATTTATTTTGTTTTGGAAGTCATTTTCATGGATTGATGAAGACTTGCGGCAAATTACATCAAACATGACGATACAAATAATAAAAATTTCTATGTATTTTATTTTAATTATTGGAAATTATTTGAATGTCATTATGTCATTATGTGTTTGGTATCATTTTAATCACAAAAATCTTATTAATCTATTAAAAATACTCTTGAAAAAAAATAAATTAAAAATATAAGAATTTTAGTTTCTTTTCATTATATTATAATAGTAAAAGTAAGATGTATTTCTTAAAACTACAAAAATTGGGCGTATTTTTGTATTTGTAATAAATATAATTTATTCAAATTCAATTGTTGATTTCTTTTTTGGAAAATTTACTTAATTAAAAATAGTAATTACATAACTATATCACCAATTTGAATGTGATCTACATTTAAAATAATGATAGTTTAAATCTATTAAAAAATCAAAAATAATAAAAAATTAACTTGCAATAATCAAATTTAAAGATGTTACATAATTACTTATTTGAAAAAAAAAACAAAGCGTGTTGTTTTTTTCACGAAAAATTCGTATTTTATAAAAAACACTTATTTTCTTGATTTTATCTTTACATGCGCTTTTAAATAATTGATTGAATCTGATTGGCCCAGGTTGGAAAGATAAGGGAAAAAACTGGTACGAGGAAATATCTGATTCCTTCAAAGGTGCCTACGATTTATCCGAAAATCATGACCAAGAAGGAGTATGAGGATCTGAAGGAACGCAGTCGCGTGATCACAAAGGAAGAAAGATTAGCGGCCGCGGAAATTATAGAAAAAGAGAAAGAAAGATTGACGAAGGAAAGCATCGAGCGCAAAGAAACGATTCGCAGGATGGACATGAAGAAGGATCGTGAGAAAGATCCGAGAACAAGGGAAATCGAAGAAGAAGCGAGAAGACGAACGATGCACGTCCTCGAGCGTGCATACAACATGCGTATGGAGCAAGAGGAAGAGATACAGAAGTGTAATCGGCTTATCCTAGAAAGCAAATGCCGAGCTATTCGCGATGCCCAAGTAAATTCATCAACGTTGCGATCAATTTCAAAAATATGACAATAATATTTTTCTGTAATATCCAAAATTTTCGTACATTTAGCTATCCATTTATAGATTGCGGAAAGAAAGCTGATAGAACGAGAGCTTCGCGAGGAAGAGAAACGACTGAACGATATGATGGAAAATGAGAGGAGATGGGCGATCAAGGAAGAATTGCGAAAAGAACAGGAGGAAACAGCCAAGAGATTGCAATTTGCGAAATTTCTAAAGGAACAAATTGTGGAAAACGAAGAACAACGAATCCTCGAGTTTGAGAAGAAACAGGAGGAAAGCCGGCTCATCAATTTAAATAATATTGCATGGCAACAAGATGAGATCGTGAAGCTGCGCGACAAAGAAACCGAGAACATTAAAGTGCGACAAGAACTTGCGGAGGGAAACGAACAATTGAAACATTTTAAGGCTATGGAACAAGAGGAAAATAAAATTATAGATCTAAGGTATACTTTTATTAATATTAAAATATTAATTTTAATTAAATCTAGGACATTAAATCTTTAATTTAATATGAAAGTATATCTTAAAAAGTTTGAATTTTTAAATTAAATATATTTTTGAGATGTTTTAAAAATATTCTTTTTTTAATCCCTTTCCTTAAAGGAAAATAAAGAATGATAGGATATGTATAATAGAGAAAAGAAGGGATATTTTAATAAAAATGGATAGGGTATTGAAGCTAAAAGATTTAAAAAGGAGAGGAAGTGACTTGAAGAAAGAATTAGGTGAAAGGGATTGGGAAGTGCAAAGGCAAGTAGAAGAATGTAAAATTAGAGAGACTAGGTACAATAAGAAATATAAGAAACTGAAAATAGAAATACAAGAACCAAGATATTTGAGAAAGAGATGCAGTCTGTTCAATAAGAAAATGACCGCCATAATTTGAAAAAAAAAATAAAAATTTAGATTAAATTTTTTTTTTTTTTATTGAAGTACACACTACTAACTATTGCGCAATTATCTAATATCTCGTCTAATCATCTCCATTACTGATTATATCTTCACACCTTTTTTCCATGCTTTCGATGAAGTTTTTTACATATTTTCTTAATTTGAAATGGCAGCTGCTTTACCGTATACACTGATTTTGCTTTGAGCTTTATTTTCATGTACGATCACACATTTTTAATGGGATTAACACCTGGTGGACATGTGACATGGGGACATTGTCAGCCATTCCATCATAGTGACGTTATTTTGTTGTTTCCACGCACTGCACAGTTTGCTGCGATGTTTAGAGTCATTATCTTCTTGCAGCACCCAACTTGTTCTATCAGAACAAAAAAACTTCAGCAAGCATTTCTGGCAGAAAAAATCAAAGTTGAGTGTTGCAAGAAGATTATGACCCTAAACATTGCAGCAAATTATGCAGTGGAAACAACAAAATAACATTATTATATATATACGATGGAATGGCCGGCAAAGTCTCCAGATGTTAATCCTATTGAAAATATCTGATCATACATATTAATAAAGCTCAAAGGAAAGTCAGTGTACACGGTGAAGCAATTGTTTCAAATTAAGAAGATATGGCAATCTTTGCCAAATGAATATGAACCTCGAAAACTCGAAAGCATGGAAAAAAGATGTGAAACTATAATCAATAATGAAGATAATTGGACGAAATATTAAGTAATTGCGCAATAGCTAATAGTGTGTACTTGAATAAAAGAAAAAAAATTTAATCTAAATTCTTATTTTTTCCAAATTATGGCAATCACTTTCTTATTGAACAGATTGTATGTAAACATAGGTAATATAGAAGATATGATTAGGACATTGTTCAAAGTAAGATGTGAAAATATGGAAGAAAAAAATAAGTATTGGTTGGAGGAATAAGTGACGTTGTGCGTATTTTGTGGTAATGGTGAGGATTGTATAAATCATTATATAAAAGAATGTCAAATAATTAAGGATTGATTTAAAGATTTAGGTACAAATTGTAATGAAATAGAGGATTTGGAGTGATGAGATGGATAATATAAAAAGAAGGATACTGCAGAAATTTTGGAAAGAGAAGGAAATTAGAGAAAGAAATTATTATTAAGAATAATTGTAAATGTAAATGTAAATTAGTCTTATTAGTCATAGAAGTATGTGTGTGCAACTGGAAGGTAAGTGCGTAAGGAAATTATTGTGAATCATTTCTTGATTACTAGCCGAAGTTTTAATAAATGTACATATACATGATAATAATTCCCACTCGTAATGTGTACATAGAGCGGATTAAACAGGAAAGTCCTTTACCATTTTTTTGTATAACGCTTAATAAAAGAATTATTATTGAGTAAAGTCTAGTGAATCATGTCGGTGAACGGTCACGCGCGCTTGGTAGTGTGCGTGAGCATTCAACTATCACAGCGCGGCACCGACGTGCGCCCAACTAAAGATCCGCGATGTTTGATCAAACTTTACTCAATAATAATTCTTTTATTAAGCGTTATACAAAAAAATGATAAAGGACATTCCTGCTTGGTTTAATCCGCTCTATTTTCATATTACGGGTGGGGCAATTATTATCAATCACATTGTATAATCCCTTTCCTTTTTATTATGAAAAGATATGTTCTTTTCCAGAATACAAAACTATTATCGTCTAAAAGAAGAACGAGAGGCTAAAAAGGTAGAGGAGCAGAGATTGGAAAAATTAAAAAAGGAACGAGAGAAAGCCAGAGTAGCGACGCAAACGATGCAAGCGTACGAATTTCAGGTATTACATATCCAATTTAAAAAGTTTATGATATTTTCGAGTGATATCTAAAAGTTCTTCAGACCTATGTATCATGCTATATACAGTGCATATAGAGAGCAAAATCATGAATTTTTCCCGTAATAATTTGCGATACATCATTATATCGCATTATATATCGTTCTATATACTTCTATAATTATATTTATATATATCCTTGTATTTCAACTATCTGTTATCAAGAGTCAATGAGCACCACGTCAGACTTCAGTATCTACAATACAATGTGCTTTCTTTCTTTTCAAAATTTCGTATGTTCTTTTTCATCTGGAATGTGATTATTTCTATTTAATAAAATTAAGTATTATTATACAGAGTGTCCTGTAAAAATTGTGCCAACGCTCGTGAGCGGATAGAGGACAGTAAACTGAATAAAAAAGTCTTTTATCATTTTGCAATTTTTGTAATAATTATTGAAATTTTAATTTAAAAATATTGGCGATTGAGCACGCGTTTCGCGCGACTATCGCACGGCTAGACCATGGGATGTGCGCTCTAGGCGTGCCAGAGCGAAGCAACGAAAAGTATTCGGTCTCAGGCGTATCAAGACACATGGTAGTTTTGCGCCAAGTATAGCGAGGCATACCGTGTATCTATACGCGAGTACGTCAGTTGCAAGTAATAACTCATAATAACGATTCTCGGCTGGACCGATCGAATTTTTAATAGGTTTAATGGATAGCTTAGGTCTCAATTATATAAGGAAAATGTCTTTATTTTTGCTGTACTTGATGTAATCAGAGATATTATGATGCAAAGTTCCATATGTAAAAATTTTGTTTAAGAAATGTCCACGTCATCATTATCATCAACAAATATGTATGTATATATAGTATAATATAAAATGTCAATTTATTGCTTTCGACGAAAGATTACGCTAATGTTATTCTGAGTTAAGGCCATTGCACATTAAAAAATTTTAGTGGTAATCGTAAAACCGTAAATAAATCTACCAATCACAGTTCAAACATTCTTATTATGTTTTAGAATGTTTGATTGTGATTGGTCAATTTTCTTATGGCCTTATGATTACGACTAAAATTTTTTAACGTGCATTGGCCTTTATATTAACAATGCTCTGCCATTAGCGATTGATTGAAAAATTACTATCCGTATCCAAACTAAAAAGTAACCGTATCCAAACTAAATCCGTATCCATAAAAAAAACCGTATCCAATAAAAATTGTTAGAGAAAGCATAATAATTTAAAAAAAAATAAAATAAGAAAATTACAAACAATTTATATTTATTTAAATAAAAAAATTACGAACAGCTTGTACTTTTTTATAAATTTATATATTATTTAAATAAGAAAATTACTAAGTACAACTTGTACTTTATTTATAAATTCTTAAATTAAAAAATAAAAATTTAATTTAAATATAATAATAACATAACTATATTTAATATAATATTCTAAGAATACTTAATAATAATATTACAATATTATAAAAAATATAAACTATATAATAAAAATATAAACTTTTTAATTTTTTTAATATTTAATTATAGAATGCATGTCCATTGTTTTGCTATTGTATATTGATTTGATTAGTCGGCTTTTGGCAATTTTTATTTTATATGAAATAAATCGTCTCATAATTTTCGAACCTAATTAACGACAATTGTTATTAAGATTTGCATAAGAAAAATTTTTTTATACAACACAATTATATTACTTTGCACTACACTCGTTTATGTATACAGTACTGCCATGTTTTTCCAAAACTAATCAAGTAGTCAGATTCTATCTTTAAGGATTCTAGCCCAAGTTAAACTCAAAAGTATAAGTACTCATAATGATAATATTAGGATATCATCATGACTTTATTTGTCTCTTAAAAGTCACTGATAAAAAATGATCTAAAAATGAAAACAGAAACTCATTGTTTTGTCAAAAATTCATCACAAAATCATCATAAAAAATGTATCGATTGATATCGTAAAGATTTTTTTTAAATTAATTTTACTTGATGTCATTAAGTAAAACGATCTTATTATGATTTTATGTTCTACTTGGGAGTATATTTGAACGACTGTAGTGCAATGGAATTATAATTGCGTTGTATAAAAATGTTTCTTGCAAGTCTTATTAACAATTGTCATCAATCAGGTTTGAAAATTATTATGATGATCATTATGATGATTTATTTCATATAGAATAAAAATTGCATGTAAAAGCTGACTAATCAAATCAATATATAAAAACAATGGTCATGCATTCTATAATTAAATAATATTATAAAGTTAAAAAGTTTATATTTTTCTTATACAGTTTTTTTTTATATAGTATTTTTTATAATATTGTTATATTATTATTAAGTATTCTTATTGTTAGAATATTATATTGAATATAGTTATATTATTTTATATTTAAGTTAATTTTTTATTCTCTAATTTAAAAATTTATAAAAAAGTACTTGTTCGTAATAGTCTTATTTAAATAAATATATAAATTTATAAGAATATAT
>JBCEZV010203966.1:0-11728 GCA_039654365.1 Cataglyphis livida
TCAGAATGCCATGAAATTTTGACACGTACTGTTTGAAGGTTAGTACTACCCGGAAATCACGTGGGTCTGTCAACAATATTGCCATATATGTGTCAGACTGGGGACTTATTGAGTGATGTGTTAACTTCTACAATTTTTGACATTTGGAGCAAAATTTTTAAAAATGAATAGAGTATCATTAAAGGATGGTTGGTATTGAATTCAATGAGGATGTTCATTTTTTATAAAATTTTGAAGAAATGTTTGTACACGCTCTAACTTTTGCAAATTTTTCAATATTGGGTTAAATTTTTTTTACATAAATAGAGTATCATTAAAGGATGATCTTTGATATTGAATTTGGTGAGGATCAGTGAGAGGGCTCATTTTTTAAAAAATTTTGAGATATCTTCCTCTGGGAGGAAGCCAAAATTGAAAAGCCCGTTTGCTTTAAGGATCTTAAGCTTTGCGAGCAAAGTAAAATGATGAGGAAGCAATATGCAAGTTTCTAGTTCGCACAATTTTTTTTTCTTCTCTCAGAAATTATCTGAGAAACGCTGGAAAACGACATTTCGTGTGTCCACAACAGTACTTTTCATCTCTGAACTCCTCTCGTTCATCGCCCCATCTCCCGTTCTCCTTCCGCATTCCCTTTCATGCTTCCCTCTGCTTCCTTTTTCTCCTCGTCTTCTCCTCGCCTTTGGTACACGTTCCGTTTTCTTTTCATCACGAGAATAGTCAACTAGGTTCGATCGCCGTGCCGCGGTCGTGCTCGAACTATGCGCCGCGTCATTTTCAAAGAGCAAAGAACCGACGTCTCTTTCTCGGGGGTCTTCAACCCCTGGTTGCCTATATAGATCTAGACGATGGTTATACGTTACATCTGGTATTGCGAGAAGTGAACAATTTGCGATTAAAAGTACAAAGCCATTTTTAATTTAACGTTATGAAAAATTTACAAGTCTTTGTTTTTGGATCAAGAAACAAATAAATATAGGAAAGATAAATCTAAATTTTTTATTTATATATATATATGCAAAAATTTTGCAATTTATTTGATTTGTATTAGCCTCAAATTTTCTCCTTATTAAAATTAAAATGATGTTGAGAAAAATTTTATTAAATGGATTATTTTTAATAATTGGACACTAATTGCTTTAGTTTATTGTTAGCACAATTTATTAATAGCATTTAATATTTTTGAATTTTCGTTAGCGCAAATCAATTAATATTATATAATTTGAAAATATTTCAATCAGAAAATAATTATATATATAACATTTGATTTATTTTATCCGTTGTATTATTTAGAAAGCTTTTAAATTAAAAAGAAAAATTGTCTGTTAAACTGTCTCTTATATATAAGAAAAGGAGATAATAAAAGATACGAGAGGATAAAGGAAACTCAATCGCATCGTGAAATCGCCCTTAGCGAAGTTATCTCGAATTGATCGGGGATAATCTCATAAGAACTAACTCGAGGAAAAATTAAAGTTGCATCGATTTCGATTCGTCGTCTCATCAGAAATCCGAATCAACTCTCATTTCCTATCCTAGACTATTATTATTATTCCAACACTGGCGATTGCATCGTACAAGATCTTCAGTGTAAGAAACATATACATATATTAAATTGATGACAGGAAATAAGCCGTCAAAGATTGATGAATTTGGCCTAATATTGCAGTTTATTTCGCGCAAGTTGCACGAATTCACGTAACCGCAATTAGAAATCAAATTATGATATAATATATTGTTGAATTTTGATTTAAAATATTACAAGCGCATGGCTTATGAGTATATGTATAATTAATCTTGATTTCTTTTTATAAATTATATCAAAATATATAAATATTAGGAAAGATAATTATATAATTATAATTGTTTACTTTATATTACTAATTTGTAATAAAGTAACAAATAAAAATATTTTGTTATGTTTTTTATTATTTTTTAAAAATAATATTTATAAAATTAATATTTTTTATTATAATGATGATAATTTACTTCAGGCAAATAATTTTTAAATTTTGTTATTATGAATACGTTGAATGAATTTTCTTTCTACATGCAAATCTTGTTTGAAGTCTGTAATAAAAAATTATTTGAGACATTAATAAAATAAATGAGATTTTTTATTTTTTATAAAATAAATAATTTTTAATAAAATAAATTAGAGATTAATTTCTTTTAAAATTGATTTTTAAAAAATTGATGAAAAAAACGTAGGTACTACTAAATTGTTCTATTTCCAAACATTTTAACAACTATATATTTTTTAGTATAGTATATTAAAAATATTTTTTAGTATAGTATATTAAAAACATTTAGTATAGTTTATTAAAAATATTAGCATAGTTTATTAAAATAGTTTATTAAAAATTTGAATTGCTTATCATAAAATATTAAAAAAGAAAAAAAAGTTGATATAGCAATGCGATAACTTTTTCAATTCGCGTGTTCATCTCGACTTCGCGTTTGTAATTTAACCGCGAACGAATCGCGCGGCCCTGAAAGCGGCTCAGCGAGAGTTTAATTTCCTCCGGGATCAGGAAGCACCGTGCAAATCGGCCCGGAAGTCCGCGTAGACACACGTAGATAGAGTAGTGCGCGCGGGGGCGCACGTGCGCTCTGACAGCGCATCTCTCAGCGAGAGTGTATAACAGAGTGCACCAACGGGAACGGCGCAATTAAGCGCAGCACACAATGCCGATGCTAATGTCACGGTCGTCGGGGGTTGGGGAGGGGGGGTGGGGAGGGAGACGGGCACGGCGATCGCACAATTGAGCGTAATTTACTTCGATGTGACACTCGCGTCGCGCCTGCAGTTAATTGGTATGTTGTTGCTCTAGCTATATTTAAAATAGAGATACTTATATAAATATCATTGATATTCTTTTTTTTTTTTTTTGTGCGACATCATCAACGAACGAGTATCTCGTGACGATAAATAGGCAATGATGACGAACGATACGATACGAATAAATATTAGAAATAGAAATATTCACGATGTTATATAATTTTTTTTTTTTTTTTATATAAAATATATCAATTTAACGCATTTATACTGGGTGTCCCAGAAGTAGACCGACAAATTTTAGATGATTATGAAGGACACCAAAACAAGCCAATTTTGTTAATGGCCTTATTTACATCGATATACTTTATCACTTTATGTAATACACTGACCAATTATAGTCATTCCTTTAAAGAATGGAATGGCTGTGATTGGCCAGTAAAGTATTTAGTATGTATTAAAGTTTGACAATGAAAAGTTTATCGATCTAATTTAGGACACTGTATATATTATATTAATTAATCGCTTATCTGTGCTGCGCGAAACTTATATTTCGACTTGTTACAATAAATGTTTTTACATTTTTCAAAGTACGATTTTATTTGTCGGGTATAAAGGCGCATTCTCATCGCGACTTTTCTTATCTGCGATATACCTTGAGAAACGCGAGGCGTGCGTGCGTCCGTGATTAGCGCTCTGTGAATTGTAATTTAATTAGAGAGTCGTGTAACGAGTTAAGGAAGGAAGAGTCTTTCTTGGGTTTTTTTTTTTTTCTTCACGCATTTGTTATACTTTATCTTCGGGCGGACAATTATTGATAGCATCGACTGGAATCGAAATAAACATGTGATATTTTTGCGTTTGAGAAATAAAAAGATGCAAGTCTAAAAAGTTCACTTTTCAAGAAAAGATTTCGAACATCTAGAATTTCACTAGTACTTTCAAGATAAAATGAATAAGTTTGATAATTAAATTTACTGTTAAAAGTTATAAATTAAATTAAAATATTGTACATTAACACGTTTTTGACATTTGTGTGAATGATGGCTATTAATTTCATTTATCAATAATTTTTTCTCTCAGTGTATCAACGATCTTTATCTATCAATTTAAAGTCTTTTCCATAAAAAGGATTTTTTTTTTAATAGAACAAGATCCATTATTAAGATCTCATGCAATAATCATCAACACATGTCATATGCTTATTACATGATATAAAATATAAATGAATTATTTACTCTGATAAAAAATGTTAACGGCAAATTCCCTATTTAAAGAGGAAGATAAAATGATCTCAGTTTCTATGTTTGCTCATAAATAAATGTAGATAACTTTTTTTGCCGGTTATATTTTAAAAATAGATATAAATAATTTCACCTCATTCTTTATTTAATTTTTTTTAAATAAAAATTAAAAAATTTTAATTCTAGATTTGGGAGGAAATATATCAAATATTTAATATATTTAACAGTTAAAAAATTATAATAAAAATGATTATTTCAACAATTTTTTTCATAAGAGGCTTTATCTTAGATATAAAGATTTTATCTTTCGATTGAAATATAAAAATAAACTTTTTAATAAACAATGGCTGGCAAAATTCTTTACAACATTATTCAGAGTAATGATCTTGATAACATATTTCAAAATTTTCGAAATCGATTTTTTATTTGTGCATAATTATCTAAGAATTTTTCGCATAAATGAAAAAAGCAAGAACTGAGGCCTAAAAAAATGTCTTTTGACTTCAGCACGGACAGCGGCTGGGACAATCCGTTCAGGCCGGGCGGCGATCTATCCCGGGAGGCTGATGAGATTGTCGAGATGATAAAAGGTGGCAAGCCGATCACGCCGACTCCGGGTCAAAACGCGCCGCCGTTGCCGGGATGTGACGCCACTGGCAAAACGGCCGAACATGATTCTTCGAGTACCAGCCCGCTCCTCAAATCCGCGAACTGTCATTCGTCACCCAGGCCCGGACAAGAGAATGGCAGCGCTCACGGTGGCACCCCCGCTAAAGGTGGAAACAACCAACAGCCTGTCAATGAAAAGGTAAGGACAAAAAAAATGTATCACTAGTTGACAGCCTGCAGACAATCTTTGATCTTACTATTAACTCATTAATTCAATTATTCGAAGAATGTCTGAAGCTAAAAATTTAATAACTTACTCGAATTAAACCTTTAGCATTAAGATTGAAGGATATGGAGTTTGTGACTAAAATTTTTAATTTTATAATTTAACAGCTTTTTGTTAAGACGGAATGTTTCGATACTCCAGGTCGCCGCGTCGTCGAGGACCGCGACCGTGGAAGTCGCGAGGATGACGGCGCAGGGACCGGGCGACGCGTCACAGGTCGAGCATGTCACTTTAAAGAAGAAGCCTAAGTGCAAGTGCTGCGTGCTGCAGTAATGACCGCGCGACGAAGGCGGCAGAGACGTGCACGCGAGAGACGGATCCTCCTCCACTGTCGGGAGCGTGATCTTAGGAACTCTTCAGCTTCGAGGCTTCCGTAGAAGTCGCGGCTGGACAGCTCGAAGCGTTGAAGAGCGCGAGAGACGAAAGACGCACCGAGGACGCGTCGATGAAAGAACAGCTTGGAGAAAAAAGTCTTGAAGGAGATGCCGATGGACGTTCCGAGCACGAAGAATGCGTCAGCACTCTGGGCATGCTTGGGACCTGAAAAAGATAACTTCTCGGAAAGGCAACAGAGAGTTTCGTCTTTAAGATGGTAAAAAAAAAACGATATTGAAAAAAGTGGGAAGATATATTTGAAAAGAATATATGACTGTGGAAGGGATAGATAAGAAAATACTATCACAGGTTGCTGAAAACCTGAAAGTTGAAATGAGTGATAAATCGAATGAGATGTCCAAAAAATTTTGCATTATTGAATCGCGAAGAAGTTTTGACGAAGGGAAACGGGAAGCAATACTTTAAGGGAAATGCGAAAGATTTGATCAACCAGCATACTAGATTGATCAAAACTTGAAGAACGAAGGCAACAGACAAGTTTGAAGAGGCTGAAATTGAAGTTTCTTTTAGGATATCTTGAAAATAATAATAAAAGTTAATTCTTACGAAGGAAGATTGAACTCTCACTAAATTATCTCCGAGCACGGGGAAGAATTTCATGCTCCACATGGAAGACTAAACGAGAGGAAAATTAGTGCGCGAACGAACATTGAACCGTTTCTCGAGACAGTGACACGTTTTACGATGACGCGAAGGACCGAAAAGATAGAAAAGGAACGGAGAGAAAAAAGAAAGAGAAAAAAAGAAATCTATATATATATTATACATACAAAACTATATTGTAGATACAGAATGGTAGCTGTATAGCTTATATGCTTTTACTATCGTGGTTAATTATCGTCAGGATTATCGTGATTTCGAGAATGCATCGTGTGCGTAGAACGATAGAGTAAGAGAAAGAAAGAATGCGTGAGAGAAAGCGCGAGTGTACGAAGATGACGATGAATGAAATGATTAGAGCGAAGGAGGGAGTGCGCGACAAGGCATGTAAAATTCCGCAGGACGTCATTCGTCCAGTAGATCTCGGTGCGAGGCACATCGTCGTATATGAGAAAGTTAACTCAGCGGCTTCGATCATTCTTTAATGCACTGCGAGAGGTATTCGACACATTAAACATCATTGTGTACAGAGTATGCCAGATAAACCGCAGTCTAGTGTATCTATAAATTCGTTTATCGATTTAGAATTAATCTTCATTATTTTATGAATTTTACGATTTTATTTTCTCTCATTATTTTACACTTATAATTCAAAAACTAGCTTATATTGTCAAGAGAGAATTCGCGGTTTTTGATACCTTATGTAACAGTCAAGCGTTTTATTTCATTAAATTCATCGAGGGATTTCGTAAATAAAATTTTTCTCTTCTATATGTCTTTTACTCTATTGTTTCTTATTATTTCACAATTTTTTTCCGGAGAATTATTACTCTTATCAGCTCGCGCTTTTGCTTTTACTGCATTTCTGGAAAATGCGTATTGTAAGATTTTGAAATATGATAAATTTTTCACATTCGAAGTTGATGCTGATTCCGCAACTACTATTTGTAGTGATATAAGGCAGCTTGTAGTATTTTTAATTTTATCTACGAAATCCTAAAGAGAAGATTATTTTTGCGCTACAAATTTGCGATACAAATGGCATTCATGTTAAATAGTGTGATTCTAAATAAATTAATTTTTTTAGATCCTTCTACGATGTCTCTTTCAAAACATGTTGTTGAATCAGTTGGTTGCTCCTAAATTGATGAGTCAGCCCTCAGTTTTGTTTGCTAGAAAATTAATTTTCTACGAATCTAATCTAGAATTTTTTTACAACAATTAATGTATGTAAATTTTTTATTATAATAGATTATACAAATTTTTTGATTTTATTGCGATATCGCGTTTTTTAGGAGCGAATTTGAAAAAAAAAAAAGAGAGAGAAAGAATTATTTCTCTTTTCTTACGATCATGATGAACAGAATTGCGTCTTTTTAAACATGCCGAGGATTCGATCTTGAAACTTCGTTATGTCTGACCGAGTACCCAAGTGCATTTCGTTAATTATCATCATGGGCGCCGCTTGAATTTTTGATCGGGGCTCGCATATACAGGATCATTGTTAGCTACCTTCTGAAATGTAAAATCTTTTGGTCAGGATTCTTTTATACATATTGAAATGTGCGTTTTGTTGAATTGAAAACAATTTGCGAAGATTCTACTTTTAGTCTTTTATTTATACTTGAATATTATCAATACAGTATTTTATAATATTTAATAATATGCGTTTGTTCGTCGCTTTCGTCATTTTCGGAAACTCGATTGAGTGCAAATATCTTTTCTTGCACTTTTTTCACGACGCCCATGATTTTTGTGTACCTGCGTTAATGAGTTCCGCATTCGATCAGGGTGAATCGATTTAAAATTTACATTCTGACGATTATACATATACAATTATAATTATACAATTTAAATTTACTATTTAAAGATACAATAAAGAGAAGAATCGACTTTATATTGATCACAGAATCTGTCATTAAAATCGAGACACTTTAATATCATTCGGATCGCCCTGATCGACGGCGAAGCGGAAGTGCGTGAGGTGCCGGGGAGAGAAATCGGATTGTTTGAACGGTGTCGAAGATACTATTTTCTTAATTAACGAGCCGCTCGAGAGGGAAATCTCGGCGCCTCCCTGCTTCTGCAATGGCGATTTTTAATGGACGAAAAACAATTTATTGTGCGAACTAGTCGAAGGTATCGGGAGGTGTTAACTCTTCGTGGCGGCGATTAAAAAAAAATATCTTTTTATCTTTTATATATTATAGTTGTTTTAAATAGTTGCGCAACATAATATCAAGAGAAAAAGGATATTGCGTCGTTGCACGCGGAGTATGATACTAAATCTGCTGCACTTTTTTATTTTGAATTGTAAAATATGTGCTTGTTTTTAAAAACTATTGCGATATTAATAATTTATATTAAATGATATTATAAAATAATTCAATTTTAGTCTCATAGAGAAAATAGTATGCAACAGTATCTTTACTTTCCCCATTCTTTTATCTGCTTCTTTTTTACAACGTGCTTTCTCACAGCTTGTGTTAATCCTCGAAAGGATTCTCCGGATGTTCTGATAGATCCGGAAATATTCGATATTTCGCGTGCCGCGAAGAGCCGATCGAGCGCAGTTTGCGCAGCGCAATGCAAACGAGAGAGATCTGTAACGCGCATACCTACACACGAGAACCTCTTAACGTCTGTTCCCACGCAAAATGTTGACTCTGCTGAGCTTACAGATATTAAACGAATATTAAATGTCTTGTTAAAAAAAAAAAATGACGTATGAAGAACATATTGCGATTATTGATACGAAGCCTGCAAAGATGGATCCGAAATAACA
Source organism: Cataglyphis livida (assembly GCA_039654365.1). Lineage (NCBI taxonomy): Eukaryota > Metazoa > Arthropoda > Insecta > Hymenoptera > Formicidae > Cataglyphis > Cataglyphis livida. The sequence goes on from JBCEZV010203966.1 coordinate 8,697, forward strand.
CAAATTTAAAGTACCTCAGTTGTCGAAATTACTGTCATAATTATAATTTGTTGCATAATATGTAAAAATTCATGAATTTGTGATTCTTCGGATCTTATTTTGTAGGCCGACAACTTCCAATAAATCACCGCCCATCCTCTCGGCATTCAAGAATTTCCTTCCCCAAAAATAAGAAATAATAAATTACGAAGAGAAAATAGAAATTCGGAAAGAGAAACGAGCTGTAAGAATTATAATACTATTATATTGCTCATCAATGACTCACATGATGCCGCTTAAAGTGTTTAAATTACGAAAGGTGTATTATTTATTGAGCATGCGAAACAGCTGATTAATTCGACATACATCTCGACACCATCCATCACACGAAGTTGCAACGACATACATTAATACATTACAGCGATTCGCTTGTAAATATCATACGTTGTTGACTCTCTTTTTACCACGAAGAGGAATTCTTTTAATATTTCAAGAAATTTCATATCTGAAAATACTAGGAAAAGAAAAAATTCCAAATCTTTGCATATAAAAGTTTTACATTGAAAATTTGAGTTCAATAGAACAGCTGGTAAAAAAAAAAACGACATCTTTTGATTATTAATAATTATGCAAAGTTAAAATGATGTAATTATTAAAATTATATTGTTTTGTGTAGCTACACATGTTTTATCATACATGTTTTATACGTAATTATAATCAAGAGTTAAATTGATGGACGGTATGATTTAAAATTGGATCGCGACGCAAGAAATTAAATTACAAAATGTAGTGTAGTTTTTATATTTTTCGCTGTGTTATCTACGCATGTTTCTACGCATCCATTATAAACGCGAATTCATTGCGATCCTTTCGCCGACGTCAAGTGACGAAATCCTGAAGACAGCTAATGGATTATGTTAATCGATACTGCAAACACGGCATACGATGATATGCACACATCTTTACGAGATCCAGGTTTGTCTCAAAATTACTATAGGGTGTTCTTATCTACGGACATTAACCGGCTTTTTTTGACGTCTCGCCAGATTTGTCCGTGCGATGACCTCTTTATGTTTCTTATTACTATATATAGTCTTTTTTCGTGATACAAGTTTATTTAGGAAAAACAATAGCTATTCGATATTCTTCTCATTATTCATGTTATGTAAAATTTCGATTTTTTTTTCATTATTATTATTGCATAATTTTTAATCAATTATACCTTATGAATTTTGTATATATTTTTCAATTATTATTATTATTTTGTTTCAATTATTATTATTATTATATTGACATTTAGGTGAGTGTTGTATTATTAATTTTTTTTTTTTTAAATATCTTTGTAAGGTAATAATAACTACGCTCTCTCGCGTATTAATTATCGTTAAATAAACGCGCAGTTTATCCATTATTGGTTTGCAGGGAGTTGGCTATTTAGGATCGATACACGAAAGTATGTCAGCTATAATCACAGTCTCGCGATAACTCACGTCGTACGCGTGCTCCAGTACGCGCCATTGCTCGTTTCATTCACGATCCCCTCGACCATCCTCGTGATGTTTCTCCGTCGTAGTGATAGTTAAAAATAAACGACGAATAAATGCAATTATCAGACCGCACAAAATCCATCCAGAATAGTTTGACCCACAATCTTTAATAAGGCTATTTTATTTAAATTATTGTTAAATTAAATTATTATAAATTATTATAAATTCTTCAAACTTTTTATCAGACAGATTGAATAATAGAAATTTATAACTGCTGTTGTTTTTATAAGATCACTTACAAGATGAAGTTTTGTCTTTTTAAAAAGAAAGAAGAAATTTTGTAATGAGATGTAGTCCCCCTTAAGTAGAGATTAAAAGAGTAGTAAAGAAACAGAAACTTTGGATGAAAAAAAATTGATAAAAAATTGTTTTTTACACTTTCAAAAATGGGCTTTTATCTCATTGCTCAGAATACCATTTTTGAAAATTTATAGCAAAAATCTAATTTTGATGCTTATATATTAATTTTTCATGCACTGTTTTGAAAAATGAGCAATTTATTAAAATTAGATATCATATTCGCCTTCTGTGATATTTTAACTTCTAGTCCACAAAATAACAAAAATAACTAATTTAACTATGCTTGAAAGAATTTTCTTTTAACTTTCATAAAACTTTAAAAGTGAAGAATATCAAAAAATAACAATTGAATTATAAAAATTAAATGAACCAATTTTTAAATATTCAAACTCATTGGATTAAAAAAAAATGCGAAATAGTAATCAGCTCTGCAATTATTAAAATTGATTACTGATCCAGTAAATAAAATTAATTAATTTCCATGCCATCTTTTGTTCAAAGAAAATTGGCATAATCTTTCAAAATTACTGAAAAAACAATTTGTTATTCCAAAATATCGGTTTTTTATTTTGTTTCCGTTTTTTAAAAAACTTAATTCTTTTAATCTTTGTTCTTTAATGAAGCTAGCTTTAATTAAAGCCAGAATAGTCTGAAGCCATAATCTTTAATGTGGCTATTTTATTTAAATTATTGTTGATAAATTGTTCAAATTTTTTGTTAGGCAATTTATATACAAATAATAGAAATTTATATACACTGCTGTAATTTTTATGGAATCACTTACACGATGAAATTTTGCTTTTTTTCGAAAAGAAAACACTTTGTAACGAGCTATAGTTCCTTTTAAATACTTATTGATTAATTCGATTAATACATATTATATAACATAGAGAATAGAAACCTACTGTTTCAACTTTCACTATAACAAAATCTCTCGTAAGGATGACGCGAGAAGATCTTAATCTTCTATTGTTACAAATTAAACTTTATCCACAATCGTGCAATTTTTAATGATCGGAGTTGTATTGCATTAAAATACGTGATATAAGTAGAACTTATTAAAATTAATATATATATATATATATATATATATATATATATATATAACACATCACTCAATAAGTCTCCAGTCTAAGAAAAACAAATTTTTTTTTTAGAAATCACGTGGGTCTGTCAACAATGTTGTCATATATGTGTCAGACCGGG
>JBCEZV010204540.1:0-11584 GCA_039654365.1 Cataglyphis livida
TACAATTTCTGAGCCGGGTAAAAATATTTTTTGGTAATTATTTGTAAGTATGTCCACTAATGGGAACACTTTCCCAAGTCGATAATTATATTGTATGATTTCGTTGTTTGCGAAATGTAAATGCGACAACAATAATTCGAATCGATTCTGAGACATTTTACTTCGAGGAAAGGGAAAATTATAAAGAGAATCCGTTGACCAATATTTAGATAGTGGTGCTTGCAAACTAAACCCATCCAAAGCAACAATCCAAGAAATATTTTGATCTCTTCGGAATTTGTGGGTTTCCATCTGTTTATTCGAGCGTGTTTGCTTGCTTGTATTGTGATCTAATTTTTGTTCTGCATACCTGTTCGTTTCTTTCACTATAAGGTCTATCACTTGTTCATTCAAAAAGAGAGAAAGGACTTCACTCGCTGTAATATTGGAAGGTAGTTCCACAAGAAGTCCACTTTTCTCGGTGAATTCAAATGATTTTTGTTTTCCGATGAACTCCTTCCACTGGATATTGTCAGATAAACCGACAGTATCAACCTGTTCATTCTCTTCTTCTATCCAGGTTTTCTAATAATTCTTCAAAATCTTTGCTCTCATACAAATCCTCATTTTCCGAGCTTGAACTTAACACAATAGTATTTCTAACTTTTCTTGGAAACCTGAATACTTCTTCATCACTACTCGACTCACTTTTACACTGTCGAACGAACATTTTAGGGATCAAGAAAATAAAAATGTTAAAAATATGCAAAAAATACTGCTTGACGGAATGGTTCTGAGACAACTGAAAGTTCTGGTGTAAATGCAATGAGATCTGTCATAATGAATTTTTTTCGGAACGCTTATCACATTCCTCACTTCGAGGTCCTTTATACTTTGTAAGCACCTTCCACAAAATTATCTTCTAATACTCTTCAAAAAAAAATATCTTCTAAAAATAAAAATACCAAACCTAAAACCTATCTTCCAAAAAAAATCCTTTCATATATTACAAAATAAACTGTGGTTACATTTAAACGACGCATTGCATTGTACCGCTCTTCCATATCGCGCTGTTTACACTCCCGGATTTGAGCCCCGGGAGAAACTCCACCGATTTACGCTGGGCGTTCAACGTGTTAATCGGTGATAATGACTACCCGATATGAATTGATAGTGATGACTGCCCGCCGCGTATTCGCGATGGTATCTTTTTATTGCCTCCTGTTTGATTGATTTTTGGAGGGGATCCCTTAACGACATGACCATATATGGTCGCTCGAATCGTCGATTTGCAAATTGAGATCGTTCGATCGAAATTTCTTGCATTTCCGGGTGGTTCAATCTTTTTCGCAATCGTTTAGCCTCGACGCGTGGCTTGCTTCGACAGCGTTTCGTGTAGCGCTGGTAACGTTATACGCCTTTCGCAATATCTCGCTAATTCGTGTTAAGAAATATCTCTTTAAGCTATTTAATATTAATAATAATTCGGTTATAGCTATTTGGGCTATAACAATATATTTTACATGAATAATCAAATTCATTGATCTACTTAAGAAAATATCCCATACAGCACTGAAGCTTGCAGCAACATTACTTTCTGATATTGCATCATTGCATATTACAGTGTAATGTTGCAGAAATATTGCATAGACATTATTTTACAATATAACTTTAACAGTGTTATAGCAACATTCCAAAAACGTTACAAAAATAATATTCGGTAGTTCGTTCGTTTATCACTATGCGGCACTATCCGCTATGTTGCGCTATCTATCTCGCATTTAATTTCTGGTCACGATGATTATATATAGTAAGATCAAAGATATAATAATTATTTTTACTAAGTTTAAATTGTATGATATGATCCCAACACAGGTAATTCAGGCAATGGACTGAAATTTGTTTAATAGTTTCCATTGTTATATACTGCAACTAAAAATTTGATAATAATTTTCTTATATGCAAGATATTTCAACTTTTAACAAATAAATTTTGAGATTATATAAAATCTATATACATACTAAATCCTGACTTTTATAGGTCTAATCTCTTATTATTTTTTTTTCATATGTTAAAATATATTTATTATATCCATAAATAAAATGTATTATTGCATATATATTATATTGCTATGTTGCTGCAAGCATTACATTGCAATATTTCTGTAAACAGACATTTTACTGTTGCTGCAATATCATAATAACATTGTAGTAAATTTTGCAATGTTTCTGCAATGTTGCAATCTTACAGAAAAATTTTTTTGCAATGTTGTTATAATTTTGCGGTGCTATATGGGAATTGATCAAGCTTTTGAGATATGTCACTACCTTAATGAAAATGTAGTAAATTAATATAGATGACGTCAAATTGACTAAAAACTGATCTACTCGCCAAAATGATTGACAACTTTTAGTCGTGATAAAGTCGACTATATTAGTCGACTCACGGTCGACTATAGTCAAGACATTTGTCGCCTACTAGTCAACTATAAGTTGATATTCAATCTAACTTTGAAATCGACCTTAGACTTTTTCTGCCAACTGACAGTCAATTAACAGTCAATTTTGTGTTGTTTGGGATATTGTTTATATACTATTTATATATTTATACATATTTTTGTCTATTTATCTGTTCCTCTTCCACTTTCTCTTTTTTTATCTTTTTTTTCTTTGTTACTTTTGTATTATTTTTTTCTTTATTTTTTTTACTTTTATTTTTTTTACAAACGGTTAGTGAATTTCTCAAAATTTACGTGACAGTGATCTAGTTTACACCGATATACTTTAATACACTCAAATATACCGACCAATCATTTTATTCTTTAGAGGAATGGCTATGATTGGTCAATGTATATTTAATACTTATTAAAGTTTATCGGTTAAAACTAGGCATAGATATAAACCAGTTTCACAATCGCAAAAGATATGAATATCACTTATCACTACGCTTGCGGAATTTAACAGCCAATCAAACTTAGGTACAACTTACTTCATCGCATTGTCCTACAATATCCTTTCATCTATCCCACATGTCTGTGAAGTCAGCTCTCATACTAACACTTTCAATAATTGAAAACGCTATTCGATTGCTAGTCGTTTGCTAATTTTTGCATGTTTTTTTATTTTGTTTGCATATTAATTATTTTTGGTAGAAAATCGAAATTAAAATTAGGACAAGTAATCACCATTTGGAACCATTTTTTATGGTTTCGTGAATATTTCGGTATTAAAACATTTAGTCGTTTGTTAGATCCATGTATACAAGTATTATTCTTACTTTATTGATAAAGTGTCCAATATTTTATTTATTAATAACTTGTAAATTAACTTGTAAATTATCTTGTAATTTATCTAGTAATTTTAGACTTAGTTATTTTAAGGCAACTCGACACGCATGTGCCGTTCTTGTTTGTACCGTGATTTTTTCCAAGTTTCATCTGTTAGTGACATATCTGTACGAGTGTACATACAAATAAAAACAAAAGGTTTGTTTGCTCCAACATGCTTCTACTCGTTACAATATGCTTTACAGTACACGTAATGTATGACTATAAATTAGAGTGTATTAGAACGAGTAAGAGCATATTGGAACATGTGATGCAAAAAATTTAAATTAGAGTTGTGTTTTAAAATTTTATCAGTGTTAAAAATCTAATGGCGTTTTCGAATACATAGGTTAATCTAATCCGGATCAATCAATTTCAATATCTTACTAAAATATTGAAATTTAATTCAAGTCTTTGATTGGCAGAGACAATGCAACGACGCTGATCATTAATCGCTCTCGGAGCGATTAAACCTGCTACATTCAAAAACCATAATTCACGTTACTATCCAGATAAAAATTAAAAAATTACAAACAAAAACGGCGCATGCGCGTCGGGTTGTCTAAAAGTAATTATGACTAAAGTTATTAAATAATTTACAAGTTACTAATAAATAAAATACTGAACAATTTATCGATAAAATAAGAATAATAGTTGTATACACGGATCTAGCAAACAACTAACAAACGTTTTAACACCAAAATATTTACAAAATCATGAGAAAAGATTCCAAATGACGATTACACTGTCCAAATTTTAATTTCAATTTTCTGCTAAAATTAATTAATATGCAAACCAAATAAAAAAACATGCAAAAACTAGCAAACGACTAGCAATCAAATAACGTTTTCAAAATTATTGAAAGTGTTAGTACGACAGCTGACTTCACGGAAGTCTATCCTATGGGTTTATGCTCGGTCTCTATATTTTCTATATGTAACATCCTGCCAATTTTAAAAATTATATTTTACTTAATAATTAAGTACCGCTTTTATCCCTGCAAAATACCTATGGAATATAAAACAATTATTTAATCCATTTGCTTTTTTTCAGTTATTAATTAATGTCATTAATCGCTTATCATTTTAGTTCTATATAGTCCCATATTTAACTTAGGAATCAAATATATATTAGTTCTTTTAATAATAATAATCGATTGCGCAAAGAATTGAGAATTCCTTGAATCGATGAATCAGGAAGCGTTATTTAGAACTAGCCAGTTGCACTGCAGTGACTTTCTAGAATTAACTTGCTGGTTACTTTAAGAATAGACTTGCGAGCAAACTTTAACGCATGTCGCATGCGATAATATCTATATTATAAACTTTTAGGATTTTAATTAACAATGATTAGACAAATACATAATAATTTCCCAGGCTTAAATTGAGGAATAAATACGCCGCACTTTATAGAATCATAAAACGCATATAATAACAACTTATTGAAAATACTTATAATTCTTTTATGTTATATATGTATATCTTTTTCCAAAATACTACATATAAAACTTTCAATACTATATTCTATATTATAATATACAATTTAACCATATAAATAATTAAAATTATAATAATTAAAACAGGTTATTATATAATGCTTTTATAAAGAAATGATTTTTATAAAATTAATATGCTTATTGTAGTATCGATCAAGCGACCATAAATATAAATTTAAGAGACCTATGTTCTATGGAATCATAAATTATATACATTACATACATATAATAGTTATCAAAAATAACTATTTTCTAAATTATAGAATGCTATAACTTTATAATTTCCAACTTATTACCAGAAATGATTAATTTATTAACTGCAATAAATAGAACAAATGGTTCCATAAATTAATAAGCATAAATATTAACCATATTATTAAAGATTTTATATTATAAAATATTAATTAAGCTGAAAAGAATGCGCATAAAGGACCTCATATCGGTGACATTTAATATTGCGAGCGATAAGTCGAACGGATTTGCGACGGCTATGACCGCGAGCGCCGAATCTTAAATGGCAGATAAGCATATCGTTCGACAATTCTCAGAAGAATTGATGCTAAAAATCTTTCTTTTTGGAAGTTCTCTACTGAATCATCCTAAGAACATTCTAGAGCGCAACGCGTGATTTGCACACGGCCCGAAGACCCTTCGTTTCGATAGTATATAAGCTGCCGATTTCGAACCTCTGAAGCATTCACGGTCAGTCATTAGTCGTTAGTCATTAGCATATGCATTCACTAACATTCATTCACGGAGCATTCAGTATTCGCGCTTTATTACTATTTCACTATTCCGGTTCATTATTATTTCATTACTATTTTGTACATTATTGTTCAAGAATTCGCTGTATTTTTTTGTTCATTATTAAATTCATTCATTCACGAACTCTCATTTTCGAATCATCCGCTCTGCATCTGATTATTGTTCGCGTATTCGTTACTATTTGCTATACAACTTCGATTATCACATTAATATCACTATTTCGATCATTTGATCTCTTTGCTGCATGAATTTGCAGCACATGAAATTATAAGTTGTGAACATTTTTATTAACTAATAAAAATTTTCAGTATTTTACAAATATATTCGTAGTTGTCTTCGATGATTAACAAAGTATTTTATATATATGGAAATAAATAATTATCAAGTTAAAACTTTACTTTTTACATTTATATTTAAATTTACCTCTTACATGTGAATGCATACCTAAAGCTTGTATTACGAATTAGAATTGAGATTGGATTTCACCAATCAGAATAAAGTTTACTAATCTCAAGTTTCAAGTAAGAACTGGCATGTCACACAACAGAGGGCAGCAGCTTCATTGATTTGTCGAATAGCTATATACATAGTTCAACAAATCTATTTATTAATAATGGATAAATTGAAGAGACTACAAAACTTTTTAAATTTACTACACAACTTTACAAACAAAATACAATTGATTACAAAAGAGTTTTTTTTATTTTATTTTATTTATTTTATAATATGTATGATGTATCATATGATGTTAGTCGACGATTGACACTTTAAATAATTAATTAAAAATTAATTATAAACTAACAAATGAAAATAAATGCATTACAATCATCTATAAATGAAATACAATCGATTTCACATCTATTTTTGTAATTCTATAGTACATGTTGGCTAGTTTCATGGTCTATAATTAAATAATTAATTAAAAATTACTTATGGACTAACAAACGAAAATAAATGCACTACAATCATCTACAAACGAAATACAATCGATTTCACACATAATTATTTAAAAAAAAAATGCTAGTCGGCTATCGAACATCATACGAATAAAACCAAGCATTCTTATCATTTCAGTTGCCATCCTGCTGATTTTAAAGCGGGGTGAACACTTACATAAGCGCATAGCCATAAATATAAGGAAATTGATTGGTTCATTTTGTTAGGCATATGTTTATAGTCCAATCAATTTTCTTATGCTTATAGTTATGCGCTTATGCAAAAGTGTTTGCTTCCCGCTTTAAGCGGGGAACATTTCCTTATGCATATATTTGTGGACCAATCAATTTCTTTATTTTTATGATTATGTGCTTATGCAAAAGTGCTCCTTGTTTAACCGTTGGTTAATTTAAGACCATTGCACATTAAAAAATTTTAGTCGTAAAGCCGTAAGTAAATCAACCAATCATAGTTCAAACATTCTTATTATGTTTTAGAATGTTTGATTGTGATTGGTCAATTTTCTTACGGTCTTATGATTACTAAAATTTTTTAATGTGCAATGGCCTTAACCTAAGGTGGTGAAATTGTCCCTAAGACGTAACACCACGAAATATTTATAAATCGGATTACCGAATAGTTCCGCGGCTGATAGGCAGCTTGTGCACCGATTGGTGCCAAACCCAAGAATGCCCAGGGTCATAAGGAAACAGAACGGAATCATTTATATAGATCATATTCATTGAGTATAGTCTATTAAAATACAATTATTATGAAAAGAGTAATCATTTTTGTAAATGGGACCGATATTAATGGCAAGGTGAAATGCCATATTTCGTTAACAATAAATTATATTTTATTTTTCATTTCCTTTTTCTCTTTTCTCTGTTTATTCTTTATAACCTCAAAACCTAAATATTTAATTTAATATTTTTGATCATCCCAAATTAAAAAGATTGTCTTTTGAAAAAAACCAAACTTGTTTGGTACTTACATACTTAAAAATAATATAGATGTTTGCTAGAAATAATGTATCATGTTTTTTACATTATGCAAATACTATGTATTTTATTTATAATAGGTATTTGTGGCGACTCATTCATTAAACGAATTATTAGCAGCAGCTAGTGCAAAATTCGAAATAACCGCAAAAAGAATTTTTACATCACAAGGTGGAGAAATTGATGATATTAAGCTAATTAGGTAAAATGCTTATTTATTTCATTATTTTTTTCTTATTAAGATTTTATATATATATTTATAATGTGTATTATATTTTTTTTGTAATAGATCATGTATATTTTCTAAAATATATTGTTTTCACACCTATAAATATACATAGATTATTATACATAAATTATATAGACATAAATTATTAAATAATAAATATACAATTTTTTTCCACAGAGATGATGATATTCTATATGTTTCAAATGGGGAAAATTTTATGCCCGTAAATAAGATATGTGGTCATAATCAATTAAATAGGAATTCAGAATGGATTACACTGAATGTTGGAGGAAAATATTTTACTACAACTAGAGACACTTTGACAAAGAAAGAACCTATGAGTATGTTAGCAAGGTATTTCGTCTTTAATTATTACTTAATATCACAAAATTATATATTGTTTTTTTTATTATAAATGTTTAAAAAATTAAGCACTTTCTTTTGTGTATTAATTATTAATTCTTTTGTAGTACTGCAATATCAAATTTTTTTTTCTTTTTTATACACTCGGGATATATTCACATTTCTATAATTACTTTTATTTAACTTTTAATGAATTGTACAATGGTAATAAAAATTAGATTGAGAACAAAATTGAATTAAAATTAAGTTTACATTATCTATAATATATTTAGTAAAGAATAATAATTATTTATGGACATATTAAAAAATATTTTTTTTAAGGAAAAACATCATAGAATAAGTTGAAAAGAATAAGCTTAATTATTGAAACATATCCTTTGATGTTTCTAATAAAAATCTTTTATTGATTATTTTATATATATTTTTGGAGAAAGAGAGAGAGAGAGAGAGAAAAGATATAATTTTATATAAAATTTTGCTAAGTTATATAATAATAATTATATTCTTTGAGCTAGTTTACATTTCAAACTTAATCTAATCATCTGATTGACTAATTGAAATTTTGATGCTAAGAATCATTTGTTCTTATTTTTTTCACTTGCTTTATTTTTAATTTACTTATTGTTGTCCTACTTTTAATCTCTCAAATTACTTAAAAAATATATAAAACAACTCTTAGGAAAATTTACTATTTTATTTGATACATAGAGATTTTATTTTATAATGTGCTATATGTATATATATTGTTAAACTAAGAATATATTATTATGCTAAAAATTACTTCAAAATAAAAAGAATAATCTGCAATAAAAAAAATTTGCATTTAAAAACTACATATATAAATATGACTTGTTAAAAATATTAAAGAAGAAAAAATCCATATGTGAACACAAAAATAACTGAATTCATAATTTCTAAAAATGAGTTTTTGATTTAAATAATTTTTATCAAACTAACTACTGAACAATAGCATACTGCAAAATGCATAATTTTTATTAAATTATTATTTTTTGATAAATATATATGTAAAACGTAATTTTTTAAAATTAATAAGAAATATTTTATTAAGAATATCGTCATTAAAAAAAATGTTTTAAATCTAATCTTTTTTTGGCTTTTATTGTAATTTTATTTTTTAATTAAAATTATATTAAATTGTTAAAATGGATGATAAATACATAAAAAATAAAAGTAACAAATGTTTTATTGTTGTTAAAATAATGTATTAAAATAATATAATATTAAAATTATTAAAAGTTATTAAAATAATATAATAATAATGTAGTATTTTATATAGAATGTTTACAGAAACTACAAATGCTGAACATGCCATACAGCCAAGTAGGCAAGATCATCATGGAGCATATTTAATTGACAGAAGTCCTACATATTTTGAACCATTATTAAATTATTTGAGACATGGTCAAGTAATTCTTGATTCGAATATTAATATAGCTGGTATATATCTTTTATAATTTAATATAAGTGACTACAATAAATACTTATTGATCAAAATAAAACAAATATCTTGATTTAGGAGTATTGGAAGAAGCTTCTTTTTATGGTATTGATGGAGCTATTCAAATTCTTACTACAATGGCAGAAAAGGAAGAACTACAAAAAGAGGGTCTTATATCTCTAACTCGCAAAGATGTACTTAAAGCTATTATGTCAACACCAACTAATGCAGAACTTAGATTTCAGGGAGTTGATTTTGTAAGAGCTGATCTTTCAAAACTAGATCTTAGGAATATTAACTTTAAGGTACATTTATTTTATGTATTATAAAAGTTAAAATAATCAATGGAATAGAAATAATGTTAGAAAATTATGTTTATATTTATGCATTACAGTATGCTATCATGCATCATTGTAGTCTGGCAGGTGCTAATTTGTCAGGATGTTGTTTTGAGCGTGCTGATTTATCTCATGCTAATTTGCAAGGTGCACAACTTGTATGTGTCAAAATGTCATGTGCAAATTTAGCTGCAGCCAATATGCATTCGTGCAATTTTGAAGATCCTGGTGGTCTACCAGCAAACATGGAAGGTGTAAATTTGAAAGGGGCTAATCTTGAAGGCAGTAATATGGCAGCTGTCAATCTCCGAGTAGCCACATTAAAAAATGCTATTCTTAAAAATTGCGTTTTGAGATCTGCTGTTTTAGCTGGTGCTGATTTGGAGGTAATAATATTACATATATTATGTAATCTTTATTCCTTTATGTATATGTATGTATGTAAATGGCGCGCGCGTGTGTGTATATATATAGGGTGTCCTAGAGCACCTGTAACAACTCGTGAGCAGGTAAAGAGCATAGTAAACGGTCAGAAAAGTCTTTTACCATTTTGTTCTATAATGCTTAATAAAGGAGTTATTATTGAGAAAGTCTGGTCAATCATCGTCGATCTTTAGTCGGGCGCACGTTGGTGAGCCGCGCTGTAACAGCTGAGCGCTCACGCACATTACCAAGCGCGCGGCTCTCCGACGTGCGCCTAGCTAAAGATCGGTGACGATTGACCAGACTTCACTCAATAATAATTCTTTTATTAAGCGTTATAAAAAAAATGATACAGAACTTTTCTTTTCAGTTTTGCCTGCTCTATCTGCACTCAATGGGTGATGCGATTGACGCCGGACACCCTGTATGTATATATATATACATATATATATACATATATATATATATGTCCGACTAAAGATCGACGATGATTGACCAGACTTTCTTGTACCATTGGTACAATGACCTAACTACATATGTATATATATATATATAGATCGAAGTTGTTAGACGCGCGGGGAGTTGTTTATTAAAATGTAGTTAGGCCATTGCCGCTTATAATAAATCATTCCTTGCGCTTAGCTTTAATTTCTGGACGTCTTATTATATCATCGTCTTTTAGCCGGGCGCACATCGGTGAGCCATCCTGGTAGTATGCGAAAGCGCAGTTGTTATAGTGTCGCACCACTACCATAGACACGCGGCTCACTGATAGGCGTCGAACTAAAAATCGACCATGATTGGCTAGACTCAATAATAATTTCTTTATTAAGTTATACCAAAAAATGGTACAAGACTTTTCTTCTGAATTTTATCTGCACACGACGAGTGGTGCGACCGACTCCGAACACCCTGTATATAGACATATTTGTATTATTTTTTAGTGCTGTGACTTATCTGGCTCTGACCTACAGGATGCAAATTTGCGTGGTGCGAATTTGAAGGATACTGCTTTTGAATTAATGTTAACGCCGCTACATATGTCTCAAACAATACGATAACAATGAATGTTATACTGCATATTATTAAATTGAATTTTATAATAATGTAAAGTTTAATATAATTTATAGTAATTTAAATAAATAATTTAATATTCAAAATATCTTTTGTGTCATTAAATATAAAAGTAATTATTGTTATAGCCCAACTAGCTATAACCAAATTATTATTAATTTAAAGTAATTAAAAGTTATTAATAAGACTATTAAAGC
>JBCEZV010205465.1:0-11339 GCA_039654365.1 Cataglyphis livida
TTTACCAAAATTTTATTTAAAGCATTATTTTATAGTAGAAGATAAAATAGTTAGCGACTTATGCGGTGGTAATCACATGTCGGACGATCAGCTGTAGCGGGCGCACGCGGCGCGCCGCGCCGCGCCGCTACTGCTTTCTGTATTTGACGCGTGATTTGCTAACTATTTTTGCTTGTAACTCAAAAATTATGCTTTAATTCAAATTTTGGTAAAGGAAAAATCGTCTTAGAATTGTATCAGAAATACGTCATTTAATGGACGGAAGGTTGTTCTGAATCACCCTGTATATGCGCACCAAATTTGTACCTGATGAGTATCGCTCTGAGTTATTATGCTCAAAATCTCAAGTCGCCCCTCTCAAGGCCATATTATTACCAAGACTCGAATTATCTGCAGCCTTGTTGTTGGCACGTTTTATTGCAAACATTCAGGAATCTCTGTACCTAATACAAACACGAATATTTCTTTGGTCGGATTCTATAATCACGTTGAATTGGATAGCTTCGCCATCCCGAAAATGGACAGTATTCGTAGCCAGCAGAATGGGCGAAATACAGCGTCTAACAGAAATCAAATATTGGGCCATGTAGCGTTATCGCACAATCCGGCGGACGTTTTATCGCGCGGTTCATACCTTCACGACATAGGCGCATCTAAGTGGTGGTATGGATCAGGTTTCTTACAATAAAATGAAGATCACTGGCCGATCAATACCTTCATTCCCTTAGAGGATAATATTCCAGAATTAGGGGGGGGGGGTTATTACAACCGTTTTAAATTTCGATCATTGCATCGTTAGCAATCTTTTGAACAAACATTCTAGCTTGAATAAAACATGTCGCATTATAGCTTATTGCTTAAAATTTTTCAAAGCTTGACGTTCGAGCCTACCTACAGTAAAAGTTCGTCTCTCCCGTCGAACATTATTTAGTATAAACTTTATACGCAGACACATGCACGCGTTTGCTAGTGAATACAAGACATTGAGTAAAAGAGATCAATAGGAAATGCTATCAATACATCCAGTTCTATACTTTCTTTGTCTCCGTTCATGGATGAAGTAGGTTTAATGAAAATTGGTGGCAGATTAAAAAATTCGAAATTGCAATTTAACGCGTGTCCAATATTATTACCATGTAATCACGATTTAACCCATCGAATCATTGAATACGAGCACGTCCGTAATTTGCATTTTGGAATGCAGGCTACTATAGCTGCTGTTAGACAACGTTTTTGGCCATTGTCTGTATGCTCTACTATACGTAAGATCATTCAAAGGTGCGTAACATGCTTCAAGGTAAAGTCGCGGCGATCCGAAGCTCTAATGGGCTCGCTATTCAATAGTCGAGTCACGGTGTCTAAGTCATTCTCACATTGCGGAGTCGATTATGCCGGCCCAGTGATATTGCAAGAAGAAAAACGGCGTAACGCGTGCAACCAAAAGGCATATATAGCAATTTTTGTTTGCTTTGCCATAAAGGCAATTCACATAGAACTCGTAAGTGATCTCACTTCTGATGCATTTATTGGCGCATTCAAACGGTTCATAGCGCGGAGGGAAAACCAACACATATGTATTCGGATAACGGAACCACTTTCGTTGGTGCTCAGAAACAATTAAAAGAACTATATGATTTTTATGGTACTCGACAGGCATAGTCCGAGATTGAGCAATCTGTGTGTGGTCAGGAAATTTCTTAGAGCTTTATCCTGTCGTACGCTTCTCATTTCGGGGGCTTGTGAAAGGCGGCAGTTAAATCCGCAAAATATCACATGACGCGAATCATAGGCAAGGATCATTAAACTTTCAAAGAGATGCAAACCGTTCTTAGCGAAATCGAGGCGATTCTTAATTCGCAACCCATTACAGCGTTAAGCTGTAGTCACAGACTCAAAAGATCTTGCGTATCTGACCCAGGGACATTTTTTGGTTGGCGACGCGCTGAGCAGTTTCCTTTGCAATGATATTAGCGACATTAACGAAAATCATTTAATGCGATGGCAAAGAGTGGAGCAGATCAGGCAACATTTTTGGCGCAGGTGAAGTAACGAATATCTCCATTCTTTACAAGAGCGACCTAAGTGGAAAGTCAACGAAGCCATCCAGCTGGCGCCTGATCGTCATCATAAAGCAGCAGAATTTGGCTCCATTACAATGGTCACTTGGCCGCTTTCAAAATATTCATTTTGGTCCTGATAACATAGCACGGGCGGCCACTATTAAAACTGCTCAAGGTTCTTTTATAAGACCGTTATCAAGGCTTGTGACATAGCCAGAAACATAAAACAGCAACTGTCAGGTATTTCATTTAGTGATTAGAATAGTCAAGAATTAGTCATAAGTTACAATTATTATTAAGATAAGCAATGTATGTAACCAAAAATTTAAACAACTAACCAAAGAAGTATTTGTCTTATTTACGCATAGGAATATTTCATTTACCATTTTTCATTTTACTTATGCATTTGTTACTATTGCCCGAATTATATTACTTAACCATCGTTAATAAGAATTATCTTAGTCTTTAGGCATAGTATATATATGTTCGAAGCACAACGACGAAACATGAATCTAATTTCTATTGAAAGTTTAGCTTTTCAAGGGGCGCGACATTGTTTGGTACGCTATCTATGTGCATTCAAAATGTTTTTTGAAAGGGTCACTATACGGCGTTATTATCGAGATGTCGCGTGGGAACCGGATGCCGTCCGATCCCCGAACCGATAATAATGGCGAAAGGGGTCGATTTTGCTGCGTGCACGCACCAGTTTTAATAATACACATTTATCGAAAGTCGGTAATTATTTTTTATATTATACCTTCCAAACTGCAACATTGTATCCCGCGAGTCGAAGTACATAATAAATTAATTAAAGAAATCAAGAAGAACACTTTATTTTCTTGACCATGTCTTCGCGAAGCATTCTTATAGCGAAACCGCATGGAAGGCACATGCTTTAGGATACGCAAGTATCGAACAAATATTTACATACTGATTGCTATAGATATCACGTAATGATGAAAATGAAAATTAATAGACATCTTCATAAATGTTTATCTTTATAAATTAATATTTTATGACCAAATAAAAACATTATTTTTACATTGTTAAATTAATTTTATAAAAACAAAAACATTTCTATTTTACGAAAAAATTATATAAAATTAATTATTTATATATTTATTAATATGAATTATTCTGTATAATTAATAATAATTGTAATATCTTTATATATTACACATATGTTATATACAAGATGTTCTCAAATTAAATTTCGTAATGTAATAATTTTGGAAATATTAAATAATAAAAATTTTTATTAATTTTTTTTAGCAGTATTTTTTAAAATGTAATAGCTTTTATTTTACAACTTACGAATGATCGCCTGTGATTAGTGCATCTAATAATTGATAACCGAGCATTTAAAGTTTCATTTACTTTATATACGATAATTAATTGATAAATATCAAACTTTAATATCAATCTTGTTACTAATAAAATACTAATAAAATATAAATATATATAAAAATGAAAATATTTATATACTTTTATTTTTATATAAAGTTCCCAACTTTTTATTATCAACTTTTTAATATCAATATGCCGAAATTATTTTGTTACCTATAATAGGCTGATAACATGTATGTATCTATATATATATTTAGAGGACTTCCGTTTCTGATAGTGTGCCTCATGGTGATTTGGCGTGTGTGTTTTGCAGGGTGCAGAGTGAGTAAAGAGTGGAAGAGGAGCGAGTATGATGTGAGCGTGAGTGTGAACGTGAGTGTTAGAGAGTGTGGAGAAGTGAAGGGTGCAAGCGGGGGCGAGGCAAATATAAGATTATAAGGGAGGTGTGGGATCGTAATAGTAAAGGCCATTGCACGTTAAAAAATTTTAGTCATAAAACCGTAAGTAAATCAACCAATCACAGTTCAAACATTTTTATTAAGTTTTAGAATGTTTGATTGTGAGTGGTCAATTTTCTTACGGCATTATGATTACGACTAAAATTTTTTAACGTGCAATGACTTTTAGGCCGTATAGACTATAGCAGAAAGCGTAGAACGGGTTAGCAACGGGAGTTTTCATAAAGGGCGCGGGATAACAAGATGGCGCAGTTTGCTGTGAAAAATGCGAAGGAAAGAGAGGAAGCTACGAAAATGTAGAGGAGTTCTTGAAAAAAAAGGGAGGAATTGGGGTTGGAAAAGGGAGAAGAGGATATTTTTAGAAGTAGGAAAAAGTCAGGATTAATGAAAGATGCGGAGTTAGGAAGGATGGAGGGAGAAGAGGAGTTACAGCATATGATGAAATGTTGGAATTCGAAAAGTTAATGAATGAAATGAGAGGCATGAAGGGATAGAGGGAAGAAATTAGAAATATGAAAGAAGAGGTTAAGGAGGGAATTAAGGAGGAAGGGGAAAGGATAAGTGAGGAGATAGAAAACTTAAGAAAGGAGTTTAGAGAGAGGGAAAAGAGATGGACAGTAGGAGTAAATGAAGTGATAGGGAATAAGATAAAAGAGATGGAAAGTAGAATGGAAAGGAGGGAAAGGGAGAAAAGAAGGAGAAACGTACTGATCAAAGGAATGAAGGTAAAAGAAGGGGGGAGAAGGGTGGTAGAGAAATTATTCGATAGCATTGGAGTCAAGGCGGAGATCGAAGAAGTGAGAAAGATAAATGGAGGGAGGAAGGAAAATGGTTGCAGTAAGGTTGAAAAATGAGGATCAAAGAAGAGAGATTTGGAATAGGAAGAAACTTCTGAAAGGTAGGAAAGAAAGAATTTTGGAAGATTAAACGTGGAAAGAAAGGAGAATCAGATGGAGATTAGAAGATATAGCAAGGGTGAAAGAGAAGAAGGAAAAGAAAATTTGGATAGAATATGGAAAAATAAGAATAGAGGAGAAATGGTGGAAGTGGGATGAGGAGGAAGAAGTGCTGAAAGATGGGAATGGAAACTTAAAAAAGGGGGAGGAAGTAAGGGAGTGAGAAAAGGATGGAATGTGATATTGTGGAACGTGGCGGGGATAAGAAATAAGGGGAGAGATTTCTGAAGAGAAGTGGAAGAGTGGGATATAGTGGTGATGAATGAAACTTGGTTGGATAAAAAAGGATGGGATAGATCGAAGGGATATTTATCGAAAGGATTTAGATGGAAAGTACAACTAGTGAAGAGGAAGAATAAGAAGGGGAGGACAATGGGAGGGATGTTGAAAGGAATGAGAAAGGAATTGGAGGTGGAGGAAGTGAAGACAAAAAAGATAGAGAGTCTAATGAAAGTAGCATTAAAAGTAGAGGGCAAAAAATGGAGTTTGATAGAGGTGATATAGAGAGGAAGCTGGAAGAGTTGATGAATGGGCGGAGAAAAAGGTAGAAAACAATAGAATATTGAATGTGGGAAACTTTAACGCGAGAACAGGTGAGGAGGGAAGAGTAATAAGAAAAGGATACGGAGAAAAGGAGAGATTGGGAAGAAGGTCGAAGGACAAAAAAATTAACAAGAAGGAAAGGGAGTTGCTGAGATGGATAGAAAAAACGGGGTGGACAATATTTAATTGATGACGAAAGGAGATGTAGAGGGGAAATGGACATATACAGGGGGAAACGGTAATTCGGTAATAGATTAGATGTTGGGAGACGAAGATGTAAGGGTACAGGTAAACAGAGTAGAGGTGGGAGATAATATAGATTTCGGTCACCATCCAATTATAATTTAGATAAAAGGAGAGGAGGAGAAAAAGTTAGAAAGAAAGGAGAGGACGAGTAAAAAATGAGTGTGGATGCAAGAGGTCAAGGAAGAATTCAGGAAGGCGCTAGGAAATGTGGAGGAAGTGGTGGAGGATGCAGATAAAGTGTGGGAAAATATGAGAAACAAGAGGAGAGGGGTAATAGGGGGGATGTGCATCAAAGAAGGTAGAGAGACTGATGGAATAGCGAGTGTAAGGAGGAAAAGAATGCAATAAGAAAAAAGCTAAGGAAGTGGAGAGAGAAAGGAGGGGACGGCAGTCTCTATAGAGAAGCAAAAGGAAAATATAAAAAGTTGATAGAGGGGAAAAAGAAAGAAGAGAGGGAAAGGTGGGAGAGAAATTAGAACAGGTTTGGGAGGTAGTGAATAGAGAAAGAAGGAGGAGGAGAAGGTGAACGAGGATATAGCAATGAAGGAGTGGGATGAATATTTTAGAAATCTATTGGAGGGGTGGATGGCAGGATAGTGATAGGACAGAGGATAGGAATTAGGATGGATTAAGAGAACATAAGTAGGATTAAGATAAGGGCAGCGATTGGAAGACAGAAGGATAATAAAGCGGTAGGGATGGATGGAATTCCGGCGCAGTTGTGGAAATACGGAAGGGAGAACATGGAGGAATGGATGTGGAGAATATGTAATAGGATGTGGGATGGATAGATGAGTGGATGGATAGATGAGTGAAGTGAGAGGGTCATTGTGCCGGGGTTAAAGGGGGAGGGAGAAAGGGTAAAAGAGTATAGGGGTGTTGCTGACGCCGACGCTTTATAAGGTGTACGCTTCGGTATTAGCAAGTAGATTAAGCGATGAGGTAAAGAAAAAGGGATTCGTGCCGCAGAATCAGACGCGATTCAGAAAAGGGTTAAGGACAATGAACAACATATTTGTGTTGAATTATTTGGTGAATAGGCAGTTGGGTTGGGCAAGAAGAAAAGAAAAGTAATAGCATTTTTTATAGACCTGAAGGCAGCATTTGATTCGATAGATAGGAGGAAATTGTTGGAAGCGATGAGAGAGAGGGGAGTGAAAGAAGGACTGGTTACAAGGAGTGAGGATATTTTGAGGGAGATTAGAAACAGGATGAGGAGGGGGGAAGATATGGGAGCAGTATTTTGGACAGGAAGAGAAGTAAGGCAGGGATGCCCACTGAGCCCTTATTTAATTTGGTGATGGCGGATATGGAGGAAGTAATGTGTAGAGGAGGAAGAGATTAGATTAGGGGAGGAGAGGATTTATACCTTGGCATACGCGGATGATGTGGTTTTGATTGTGGAAGAGGAGGATGGAATGAGGAGTATGAGTGAAAGGTTAGAGGGCTATCTGGAAAAAAGGGATTGGAGTTAAATGTGGTAAAGTCGAAAATCGTAAGATTCAGGAAAGGAGGAGGAAGAGAAAAGAATGTAAGTTGGAAATGGAAAGGAAGAGTGATAGAGGAAGTAAAAGAATTTACTTATTTGTTATGCAATGCAGAAGAATGGAGGACAGGAAGCGCAGATAAGAGATAGATTAAGGAAGGGTTCTATTGTAATGGGCCAGATTTGGGGAATTGGTAAAAAGAAATTTAAGAATGATTGGGGACGGAGATTATGGCTCTTTGATATACTGGTGTAGATGTGGGGTATGGAGTATGGGGTGGAAATTTGGGGCTAGAGAGAGAGGAAGGAGTTGGAAAGGCATTTAACAAGAAAGATATTTAAGATGAATGTTAGGATTGGAATGGGGAACGACGGGCTATATGATAACGGAGGTATTACAAAGGGAGAAGTTAAGAAGTAGGGGAGAAGGGCATGGGGGTTCGAGAAAAGTTTGGAGGAAGGTTGGGGAAGTGAGATTGCGAAGAGATGCTGGAAGGAATTGAGGGGAAGGTGTAAAAGGAAAAAGGATTTATCAAATGGGAAGAAGAAAGGTGTGGGTTATTTGAAGACAGCAGTATGGGCGTGGAAGAGGTGTAGGCGGAAAAGTCGGAAAGAGTGCTAAATTTCGGTTATTTTGTGAAAAGAGACATGGATAAAAAAGAAAAATGGGAAAGAATAGAAGTGTCAAGATACAATAAGTGTTATGGAGAAATCAAAGGAAGTGCGATCTCAGAGTACCTGAAGGAGCAAAGTAGATGGCAAAAGATGGCAAGGTACAGGTTGGGAACCGTAATGAGGGGGAATTGATCCTGGAAGGATGAAGAGAGGAAAAGCTGTAGATTATGTGGAAGGGAGGAAGAAACATGGGAGCATGTTTGGGAAAGATGTATAAATTGGGGGGTGAAGAAAAGCTGTCAGGAGATGTTGGGGGAAAAGAGTGAGGGAGAGGGGTGGTTGAGGGAATTAGAGAGATTAAGAAGTAAGGGAGGGGATGATGAGGGGAAAGAAGATCAGATTGAGAATTAGGATTAGAGGATAAGATGCAAGAGGAGGAGAGGCAGAGAGGAGAAGGAGGGAAAGAAAGTAGAAAGAGAGAGAGAGAGTGGAAGAGTGAAAGAAGAGTGATGTGAGATATGTGAATGAAGGTATATGAAAGGAATGGAAATGCGATATGAGCCGGAAGCGGAGGTCCCAAGTTAAAGTAGGGCAAGTAGCGGTGTGTGTGTATAATTAGGTAGAAGTTAAGATAAGTTTAATTAGAGTTAAACTAGAGTTAAAGTAAATGTAAGTAATTGTAATTGTAAGAGATTGTAACCCCAAGGGGAATCAATAAATCCTATTTAATTTATATATATATATTGTTACGTCCGCCCGACGACTTTGAGAATAATCGAATCGCGCACGACACAATCCGCACATACGCTCCGCGTCGAATAATAAAAACACTTTTTATAAATAACAAAAGGAACTTTAATATAACAGTACACAGAATAATAATGCGAAACCGATAATCTCGTTTATAAGGAAAGCAGGTCAGTAGCGGAAATCCGCATGGAATCATATCCATCGCGAGACAAGATGGAGGCTCAAAATATTAAATGTCAGCTGTTGTTATAATCACGTCTCCTTAGCGACGCATTAGGGAATCATCTTCTGAAGACAGATGCAGCACACCACCACAGGCAATGCGGCTCATGGAGAGACGGAATAAACAGAAGGCGGACGTAACAATATATATATATATATATATTTGAAATTAGATATGATGGAAACATATGTATATGTATTATCAGATAATAACTGACAAGTTCAATTCGACATTCAATTGATTAAGTAATATTATATTTTTATTTCATACGTGTTCAAAAGCTATTAGAGCTATTTAAGAAAACACGACTAAAAGAAATGAAAAAAATTTTTATTATTTAATATTTCCAGAATTATTTCATTGCAAAATTTAAATTTCAAAATTTTGAGGGATACCTTATATATAACATATAATGTGTAATATGCAAAGATAATACAATTATTATTAATTATTATTAATTATACAGAATAATTTATATGAATATACATATAAATAGTTAAATTTATATAATTTTTTTCGTAAAATAGAAATAATGTTTTTTTGTATAAAATCAATTTAACAATTACTTTATATTAAAAAAATTGCAAAAAAGTACCTTTGCTCATATTAGCGCAGGTAACACATCAGGTAATCACTCAATAAGTCTCCGGTCTAACTAAGAAAAACAAATTTTTTTTAGAAATCACGTGGATCTGTCAACAATGTTGTCATATATGTGTCAGACCGGAAACTTATTGAGTGATGTGTTATATATCTGGATGGTGCGAACGATGCGGGTATGTATCTGGAATATGCGGCATCAGGGATCTTTTTTTATCTACAAAATATGAACAGTTTATAAAAAAAACTTAAACATGCATTTTATTAATATGAATATAATGGATTAATGACATTCTTGCGATAAAAATGATATAAATCGTATAATTTTTAATAAAATAAGTAATTATAATTAGATAATTTATTAAAAATAATTTGATTTATGTCATGTTTGGTATCATTTTAATCACAAGAATTTCATTAATCCATTATATTTATATTCATACTAATAAAATGCAAAATGCAAGTTTCAGTTTTTATTCTATAAGATTTATATTTTGTACATAAGAAAAGATTACGATGCTGAAAAATCGACAAAAAAGAGAGCGAGAAAGATAAAGGAGCAAGTGAGATAACAAATCAAAGAGTTTCGAAGTCTCGCTCGCTTGACCCTTTATCTATAATCTTTGACGTATATCACCTTATTATAGAAAATAAAAATTCTATATTTCGCATTTTATATATCTGAAAATAATTGTAATGGATTAATTTTTTACGATTAAAATGACACTTAATATGATATAAATTGGATTATTTTTAATAAAATGGTATTTTTAATTTTAATTACAGTTGATTAAAAATTATCCGATTTATACCGTGTTTAATCGGTAAAATATCATTAATCATTGTAATTCATTGTAATTATTTTCAAATCAATAAATGCGAAAAACAAAAATTTTACAATAACAATATATATAACGCGAGAGATTATAGATAAAGCAAGCCCTACAAGCAAAACTTCAAAACTCTTTCATGTTAATTATCTCGCTTGTTCCTTATTTGTTCTCTCTCTCTCTCTCTCTCTC
This sequence comes from Cataglyphis livida, assembly GCA_039654365.1. Classification (NCBI taxonomy): domain Eukaryota; kingdom Metazoa; phylum Arthropoda; class Insecta; order Hymenoptera; family Formicidae; genus Cataglyphis; species Cataglyphis livida. The sequence continues at coordinate 10,310 of JBCEZV010205465.1, forward strand.
TCTCTCTCTCTCTTTCTATCGATACTGCGAACCATGTGGCAACAGCGCATATACAATTTTTTTAACACACATCCGGATACATACATTTTATATTTATATTTATATTTATATTTATATTTAGATATCACACGCGCGTGCGCGCACGCATACACGTACACGCACGCACGTACGCACACATGCACGCACGCACACGCATATATTGAAACATACATATAATGAAACAGAAAAAAATAAGTTTTTTTTTAAATATATTTTATTTTTTTAAATTTCTTATTTCCATTCTAACATTCTTATTCTTATTTTATAATATTGTCATCAAAATTTGATATTACTTTTCGTTTATTTGTTCACGCGTTAATCATGCTGCTTTCTCTCTTCTTGTCTCTCTCTTTGTTCCTCTTTCTCTTTCTCTCTTTTTCTTTTCCTTTTTTTCTCTGCTTGTTCTTTATTCATTCATTGCCATTATTACATTCTTTTATTTGTTTAATTTTTATTCTTTCTATCTTTGTTTTCCTACTTAATAATAAATTAATTTTTGCATCTTTATTTTATAAAGCATAAATAAAATATTGTGTATATTATAAATGAAAAAGGTATTATACGTGTGTGTGTGTGTGTGTGCGCGTGTGTGCGTGTGCGTGTGTGTGTGTGTGTGTGCTGAGTGTATTTTTGTATGTATATGTGTTGTATTTAACTATAATAAAATAAAGAAAGAAATAAACTTATATTGTATATCTTATTTATGCTATAAAATAAAAATAAATAAATTTAATTATTTATTTATTTACTTACGTGTAGAATAAGAATAAAATATTTATTTATTTACTTACGTGTAGATAAGAATAAAATAAAAGAATAAATATTGTACAAATATAATAATGGGAATGAAAGAATAATAGATGAACGAAAGAAGACAGAGAAGCAGACAGACAGACAGAGAGAGAGAGAGAGAAAGAGAGAGAGAGAGAGAGAGAAAGAAAGAGAGAGAGAGAGAGAGAGAGAGAGAGAGAGAGAGAGAGAGAGAGAGAGA
>JBCEZV010205516.1:0-11323 GCA_039654365.1 Cataglyphis livida
AAACTATAGCATTATATTAATAGGGCTATTGGAGAAAATTCCGAGATAATTTTCTAGACCTTTCTATACTTTGACTAAACCATTCATATTTTTAAGTAATATTCCTATTTTAAAAATTATATTTAGCTTTGTATTATTTCTAATCTCAATCCTTTCTTTACTGTGAACAAAATTTCTGCGTAAATTTTCGAAAGGAAAATTAAGCAAAATAAAATATAAGTTTTACATTCATGAGCCGAAAAATAAATCGTATTGCGCTTCAATTGCATGCCATGAATCGTGCCAAAACTCAGTACTAAAAATCTATGGCACGTACACTATTATCTTTGAGTTCAACTTTCACATTTTAAAAAATATACCTGAAATTTCCTTCCTCGTTTGCCGAAGGCTAACGATTGGTCGGTCGCGTGATGCGGCGACCAATGATGGCGCGGCATATCTTTTCGCTTAAGGACACGAAACCCGGCAACCCGGCAACATGCACGCTACCGCACACTTTCGAGTTGACGATTCGCCAGTACACATACAGAATTCTTCCGTTTTTCCATCAGTATCTTGAGAAGATCTCAAAACATAAGTCGTGATATATAATTGAGTTATAAAAGTACGCATCTTCTATATTTTCTCAAACAACAATAACGATGTCGAGCAAATCTAACGAGAAAACGAACACGGCGGCATCGTTGTCTGAGCACGTGGCGACGGGTAATTTCAACGATGATCAAGCACGTGACTCGGTGAGAACCCAGTTGTCGATAATAAACCCTTATGCCATCAAAGATATAATAACCGAAATCAAGATTGCCGACGAGCGCAAGCTCTCTGTGGTGCTGAAAATGCTCGTCGAAATGACCAGGAAATGCGCCAAACTCCAAATGGATTTTAAACGTCTGCAGGATGATTCCAAAGATCTCCAAAACGAGTAAGTTCTTTTCTTTATTTCATACAACAGATTGGAATTCAAAGAATTTATCTATACGCCAGTAGGTTTTATTAACGTTTTTAGATTATATAAATTTATAAATATAGATTATTAATATAGATTATTAAATTTATAAATGTAGATTAATTTTTGTAAAAGTATATGACGCTTTGAAAGCCTTTGGGTAATTGGAGAATGCAATATTAACCGCGTTCAAAGTAATCAGACCATTATTTTCGGTGTAAATAAAAATGATAAGGGCATTTAAATAATCATTAAATATTCCAACTTTTTTCATCATCTATACTTGTAACTTTCAAAAATATTTTTTTATCGAAAGTGAATTCGCGGATTCTAAAATATATTTTTTCTAAAAGTTATAAGTAAAATGTTTAATAGAATAATTTCATATCAGTATATTTATATCAGAGGTTTGATTATTTTACTATAACGAAGATGAAATATATATATTTATGATTTAATGCGTATAATTAATATTTTTATTAAACCTATGTTTTTTAGATTGGAGAAGAAGACAAAGGACTTAGAGACAGCAGAGCGAAATGCGATGATATGTAAAACATGCTGCACAAATCTGCAATTGCAGTTGGATCAATCGCAGGCGGAGATGAATAAGATGCTTGCGAAGAAAGATCGAGATTCAAAGCAGAAAATTGATCGATTGCAAGCATTGCTCAACGAATCTCAAAGACAAAAGATGGATAAGATTTTTGAGTTAGATGAATTACGCGATCGAAATAAGGAGCAGATGCGTGCTAATAGAGAGGAGATTAAATTGCAATATGAAAATAAAATCAAGAATATGGCGAAAAAGTTACGAAAGAAAAAGAAGACGACATGTTTCGTCGAATTGGAGAAGTCTGAGTGGACGAAAATGGAACTGCAACCGGAAATTCTGGAGAATATCATCCGGGGATTAAAAGCCAAGAGCGAGCAGTACGTGGATGAAGGTCAAGATCTCCGATGCGCCGAAATTGCTTAGGAGCACAGAACTCTCAAAACTCCAAATCGACATCAAACACCTGTGCGATAATAACGAAGATTTTAAGAGTATGTAAGTACTTTTTCACATTGTTTCTTTACTCGCGAAATGAGTAGGAAAGATAAATGATAATAATTATTGTTATATCATTATATTAATCTATGTCTTGACATACAATTTTATATATTTAAAATAATTAATCAATTGCACTAACAGTTTAAAACTGTTAAAAATTATATAACTAAATCTCTGTAATTTTGACTTATTAGATCATCATCATCATCATCATCATTGTCATCATCATCGTCATCGTCCAACGATTTCGATGAATCGTCGTTCGACGAATCGTCGTGGGCGCGGTTGTCGTGGCCGCCGATAATATCGCTGTCATCGTCGTCCTCATTTTAGTCGCCATCGTCATCGCCGCCTTCATAGTCGCCAATTAATTATGTATATAATTATTTTACTAATAAATAAACATACAATAGTCATAAATTTATTAGTAATATTAAACTAATATTATACTCTTTCTTGTATATATAAAATTCTTTTTTATTGAATAAATAATTAAAAAATCATATGAATGTGTTTACCGTACAATGTAGTACTTTATATTTTCTAAAAAAATATAAATTTTTACAAAAAACATTAATATCTCATTAGATTTCCGTTTTTTGTTCAACAAATTAAATTAATTTTTAATTCTTTTCTCGTAGTTTTCTTTTCTTTTAATATGTGCTCAAGTTGTAACTCTTCTTTGGAATCTTGTGTTACGTCCTTCACAATTCCTTCCTTCAGCAAAGATACGGCAATCTTCTATTGGTGATAAAAATTAATCGTTTAATAAACAGAGCACCTTACGTCACGCATTTCGTAAACTCTTTGTCACTAACTATATCTATGAAGAGCGACGAGTGAGAAAGAACGCAAGGAGATTGTTGGTGAAACTATGCCGATCACTTCGAATAAATAAAAATTGATAAATATCTTTTGCAGTATAATTTTTGGGCGGAAAAACATAGCGATACCAAAAAGATAATAAATTTTTTCTAACGAAATTTCTTCTAACGCAAATGGATCAATAACGATAAATCTGTCTCAACGAAATACTTAAATAGATTCATACCATTTGATAAAATTAATCATAAAAAATAAATTCTTTTCTAATCATAAGGAAATAAAATCTTTTCTAATCAATTCACGTATGCGAGAGTCCGCCTTAGAAAAGGTAATAATCAAGGGACTATGAAACTCATATTAAACTCACCAATCGGCGATCACCGCGAATCAAAAACGAAAAGTAGGAGAAACACCCTGCCTAACGAGAAATGAGATAATTTCTAATTTATTAAATTTTCGGAGGAACCATACTTCTAAAAATCGAAGGACACGGTAGTGTCTGTGCGATGATAACAATAAAGCACTCCGTGTATCTATACGCGCGAGTAGGATAGTTTGAATAGTTTGAGAATTAGAACATACCTCTGGAAAGAAAGAAACTATAAAAAGGAGACTCATAATACTCAAAAACAATAATTAAGTCTTTTCAAGATTCAGATTTCATTCACTCACCAGTTATTATTATCACAGCCTTATTTTGTGCTTTTGCATAGTGAGTTATGAGTTCTTTGTGCAACCAGTGTCTTCACTTGTGATCATCTACAGAACTACCTATCTGCAACCACGAATCGAGCATCGAGCTGCCAACATGAGACACAGAGCGAAATACCGCCTTTAATTCGATCCTTCCGACTCCGAATCGCTATTTTTAAGCAGTAAATCTAATTATGTAATTCTCTCCAGTAGGATAGGAGGGCCGCTTTTAACTCACTTCGTTCTTAAGAACCATTTGTAAGAGTAACAGAGAAAGATATGTTAAAATAAGATAGAATAATATCTCGGAAGGGTAGCGATGGCACGGCGGAAAGTAGGGGGAGTACGTACGGCGAGGATGTGTGGAGCGGGGGAGGGAGGCGCGCGTGCCTCTCTCCGTTCGTCGTAGGCGAGGGGTGGAGGAGGGTTGAGGAGGGATTTTGGAGGACGAGCCGCGGTTTCCTCGTCGGCGCCGCTTAGAGCGCGATGGTTTAAGCGATGGTTTAGCGATTTCCTTATCAGCGCGCGATTTAAAAACGCGATTTATTAATAGGCGTCGCGGCGTTCGGCGAGCTTCAAGGAGCGAAGATAATGTTTTCGTTCGGCTTCTTTCATCGTTTCGCAATTAGGAGAGTCGTGAAGCGTCCGGTGACGAAGTTATCTTCTGCAGTTAACCGAGATGCGCTCTTTTCCATTGTTTTCGTCGTTATAAAAGGATGCCGCTATTGCGAGATATTAGTTCATTCGAAGGTATTTTCTCGGAACGTCGCGATGAAGCGCGTACCTAGCGCTTTGACGAAATTAGCCAGAAGAGTGGTTAATACTCATATTAAGATCGATAATATTGATAATATACAGGTTTTGGAAATTCCGACTCGTTTGAAGGAGGAATTATATAAAATTTATATAGAGGATTGTTTGTATTGTGCGGAGAAGATCGATTTCGCGGAAGAACTCGTGCGAGAGGCGAGCGACTCGCGGTTCGACGAACCCTTCGCGGACGTCGGGATGGAGCGATATTTGCTTTATCGCAACTGGAAGCCGCGTTATGGCGTTCCGAATTTCGCGCGGGATGTGAATCACGTCGTGCGTCGCTATTACAGGATCGTGTACGGGAAGAATATTAAGGAAGAAGGGAAATTTTGCGCGGATTGCGCGTACGGAACAATCGACGCGATCGAACCGACGTTTTTAAAGAAAGTCGTGGTCAGCGACGCGGTGGGAGCATCCGATCTCGTCGATGAGATCCTCGGCTCGTCGAAACATTGTGGTGCAACGGTTGCGAGACGAGAGCCTTGTTTTACCTCGAAGAGTTTAAGAAAGATACACGATTTATTATGAAAGAATCTGTGTATCTAGTGATAAATGGATAGAGAAACTGACGAAAGCTATCTCCTCGATAGCTCGCAGAGCGTCGCGACGACAGACGCGTATCTCGCGTGGGCGCGACGATGCAACGAGCGTCTTGAGTCTCTGCGAGAGAGGTGTCGAGAGGAGCGTCGAGGAAGATTCATCGGGACAATCAATTCTCTGATCGCTCGTGTCGTTCGACTGACGGGCGCGAGAGATGATCTGCGTCGACGCTTCAAGCGCTCGGGTGGCGGCGAGAGGCGCGAGGATTCTCGCGGTCCAAAATCGAGATGGCTTTCGATAGGCGCGTTTTAACCGGCGCAGTTATCAATCTCGATTACATCGAACCAATGCGGTTTCTCGAGGATGCCAGGGATACGGTGCTCGATCGAGTACGCGATGTTATGGTCGACAGCGTCAAAGTCAATACCGCGTTCAACGGCGAGTTTGCCTCGGGTGATAAGATCGCTGTTAAGACTATCATCACGAAGAATCATCCGCTTCTGCCCATGTCCGATTTGCGAGAGTGGTACGAGAAGCGCGTAGTCGACACAATTCTAGCGTCGTTGGAAGAGTTTCAAGAGCGCGATAGCGAATGGGCATTATCGCGAATATTGAACTTAACGGTGAACGTGAACAGATGTAATCCTATGTGCGCCGGATGTTATTATGTCGAAATTCCGCGAGAGTTCAAGTTGAAAAGAGCTGTAATTAACGTGAGATCTACGGACGATACGTGTTTCGCATGGGCGGTAGTCGCCGCTCTATACCCGGTCGAAAAGAACGCGGAAAGAAGCTCGCGGTACCCTCACTATACAGCGGTGTTGAATCTGGAAAGTGTCGAATTTCCTATGAACTTGAACGGAATCGCTAAATTCGAACTTCTCAACGATATATCTATCAACGTATATACCATTCAAGATAAGAAGGATAAGAAGAGAAATATCGATCCTCTGCGCCTCACCGATCGCAAGAGGGAGAAACACGTTAATTTGTTGTATCTTAGCGATGCGACGCGACGCACTTCGCGTGGATCAAGAATCTGTCCTGTCTCGTCAGCTCGCAATTGAGTCAGCTCGGCAACACAAGGCGCACATATGCGATCGATGAGTGCGAACTAAAAGTTTGTTAATAACGCACTCTATATAATAAATATCGTTTCGCAGATGCATGCACTATTTTTGAACGAGCGATAAGTTATCGGCTCACAGCGAGGACTGCGAAAGAATGAACGAGTGCGATCTTCCGACCAAAGAGGACAAATGGTTAAATTTCAACAATTACGAGAGAAAGGAGCGAGTTTCGTTCGTGGTGTACGCCGATCTGGAATGCGCGCTGGAGAGGAAGGAGGGGAAGAGAACGCCGAACATGTCCATCGTTCAGCATTATAAGGCTCACAGAGTGGGATATTACGCGCGATGCGCGTTCGATGACGCTAAATCGACGTACAGATCGCATCGCGGCGAGATCTGCGTATCGTGGTTCGTCCGAGAACTGCGAGATCTAGCACTTAGCGCGAGAGACGTTCTGAACACCATCGCGCCTATGACACCTCTTACGGCGGATGAAACGGGAGAGATTTCTCGGCGCGACGAGCTGTCACGTGTGCGAGAAACCGTTCGAGTCGGAAGACGCTCGCCGCGATCACTGTTATTTGACCGGACGGTACAGAGATCCCGCGCATTTTAGTTGCAATCTAAATTACAAAGAGACTTACGTCATTCCTATATTCTTTCACAATTTATCGGGCTACGACGCGCATTTTATCATTAGAGACGTGACTAACGCCTTTCCCGGAAGCGTCGAGCTGTTACCGTTAACTAAGGAAACGTACGTCTTCTTCTCGAAGAGCGTCGACGAAGCGTCAGACAAGGAAGGATGGTTTGCGCGCGGGAAACGCGTGAAGTTGCGTTACGTGGATTTTTTTAAATTTTTTAGCGCGAATCTCGAAAAATTGGCGTCTCGATAAGAGCGAGTTGAAGATCGCGCGGTCGGAATTTCCCGACTTCGACGACGCCGATTTCGAGCTCCTTACGCGAAAAAGTATATTTCCGTACCAGTAGCGAAGCGTTCCACAGTTCGCTGATCGGTGATACCGTATCCGGTAGCAATTACGAGCGCGCGATAAAAGTCTGGGAGCGATTTCATTTTCGGACGCTGAGCGAATATAGCGATCTGTATTTAAAAACAGACGTTCTTCTGTTAACCGATATCTTCGAAAATTTTCGCGACGCGTGTATGAGGAGTTACGGTTTAGATCCCGCGTATTATACGTTGCCCGGATATACGTGGGACGCTATGTTAAAGTATACGGGCGTTCGATTCGAGCTTTTAACCAATATCGATATGCTGATGTTCGTGGAACACGAAATACGCGGCAGACTGAGTCAGTGTTCCAATAGATACGCGCGCGCTAAAAACAAGTACTTACAATCGTATAATCCCTCGGAACTATCGTCGTAACCTTATTTCCGTACCGTATTTCGACGTGAACAATTTATACTGGATGGGCGATGTGTCAATTGTTGCCTTACGAGGATTTTCGATGGGTCGAGGACGTTTCGAGTATCGATTTAATGTCTGTGATGCCGAATTCGCCTATCGGTTATATTCTAGAAGTCGACCTTGCGTATCCGTCCATCCTTCACGACTCTCACGCTGACTTGCCGTTTTGCCCGACGCGCAATAAGCCGTCCGGAAAACGGCAGGGCAAACTCCTCGCCACGCTGTACGATAAGCGCCGTTATGTAACGTACTATCGCAACTTGCAACAATGTATTAAACATGGATTACGCGTTACGAAAATACATAGAATATTACGATTCGCGCAATCCGTGATTGCGCGAATACGTCGAACTGAACACGCGATTGCGAATTAGCGCTAAAAATGAGTTCGAGAAAAATCTGTACAAATTAATAAATAACGCCAGTTCAGTTAATAAAACTATGGAGAACGTGCGTAATCACTCGGACGTTCGGTTCGGCAGTGACTCGATGAGACGGGCGATACGATGGATGGCGGAAACGATGATCGCTAAGCCCAATTTTCATAATAGGAGCGTCTTCGCGGAGGATTTAATGGCCGTAGAACTGCGCAAACTGGAAATTAAAATTCACAAACCGAGTAGCCATGTGTATCCTCGAAATATCGAAGATTCGCTTGTACAAATTTCATTACGAGTATATGTTACCGTTGTATTGAGACAAGTGCGAAATAATGTACACCGATATGGACAGTCTTATCTATCGCGTCGAGTGCGGGGATATGTACGAGGATATGAAGCGCGATATCGATAGATTCGACACCAGCGATTACGCGTCGGATAATGCGTACGGTATGCCTCTTGTTAATAAGAGAGTACCGGGTTTAATGAAAGACGAGAATAATGGCGCGATTATGACGGAATTTGTCGGACTTAGAGCAAAAATGTACGCGCTGCGAGTAGACGGTAGAAGCGAGACGAAGAAGATCAAAGGCGTGAAGAGCACCGTCGTCGCGAGAACGATTACGCGCGTTGTTTGCGACGAGATATCGAGATGATGCGCGAACAATCGTGCTTAAGATTGAAGTTACACGATATCGGAGTCGAAGATCGCGCTTAGTCCGTACGACGACAAACGGTACGTCGTACTCGGAACGACGAAAACTCTACGGTGGGGACATTACAAAATACCGCTGTAATAATCTTTATTTTTAGTCGATTTTATTGTTATGTAATAAATATATAATGTATAATAAAATAAAATTATTTTATTAATAAAGTATTTTATTTATAAATTATTTAAAATAAATACATTGTTATAATACGGCCGCTTTCTTTATCCAGGAATTGTGCGTCTCGTCCATTCCCAACCATTTCACGTAAACCTCGTCGCCCGTTCGGCGCAGCACCTTTTCGAGATATACGTCGGGATCGGAGACGCGAAGCAACTCGTGTTCGTAGAATCCTCTGGCGATCGTCTCGTTTCGCGAATCCTTTAACAGATGTCACGGGATTAATTCGGTGCTTGGTTATTCGAAATCTCGATGGTCCAATTGGGCGTGAATCTTGACCTTTCTCGAAGATCGTTTTAAAGTTGCTGACGCGTACCGGATCGTCCAGCTTAAATTTTGCGGGAGCGGCTATCTTTACGTTGCTGTAAACCATGTTTAAAAGTTTATCGACGATCGCGGGAGTCACGTCGATAAGCCTCATACCGATAGTGCGATATTTTCGCGCGTTGTACTCTTTCACGAGACGGAGCAGCGCGTTGATCCATTTGTACGCTTCGTTTAAAGTGAAGTATTTCCACATGGAGTTCTTAGGCGTGCGATTGAATGTCTCGACGATCGTCGCTTTCGCGCGTGCCTGTAAATATCGCGCCGCAAGATATCGAAGTCCATCTCGCATAGGGCACCCGCGAAGACACGCGATAATAACACCGCCGCCCGCACTATCGCGCACCGCGCGCTCAGAAGCACACGTTGACAATGCACGCCTGCCGCGCGTGCCTCGCGCCTACCAGCACGCACCGGCAAGCGCGCGCCCGTCTTATCGCGCGCGCCCCGCGCTTTGACCCGGGACCTTTAACGAGATGCGCAAAAACACCGTCTAGCCCGGCGTCACAACAGTGCGATTACTATAAGCGAATACTATATAACAGCTGACCATTGCCATCGAGGCAAATAAACGATGTATCTTTCAACTCTCATAATTGTATTTCAATCTCTCCAAGAACCCTGATCCCGATTGCGCTGTCCGCGCATGTGAAACCGCTCGTGAAGCGGCCCGTTACAATTATAATTAAAGGTAATTTTTGTAACTATAAGTGCGTGACTTTTTTCCGAGTTCTGTCTGAGAAGCCTTCACTTGCGCACCGTTCAATTGGACACATTTCATTTGCGCACTGTTCAATTGGACAGCGTTGCTTTTGGACACAATACATATTTTTGAATAATTTAAAATATATACACACGCTTGTATGCATGTATAATTTTGAAATTTTTTGACATTTATTATTAATTTCATTTGGTTAATAAACGTTTATTACAGTTTGTTGGTTAATAAACGTTTTTTACAGTTCGTTTACATACAGTTCTTTTGGGCACAATTCTTTTGCGCACATATCTTGCGCACATTTCTTTTGCGCACATTTCTTTTACGCACATTACTTTTGTGACTATTTCTTAAGCACGCATGCACGCACGCACGCACGGGGGTGCAAGGAAGACTTTTGGCCTCCCTCGCATCCTCCCCGCCGATAGACTGGGTGGACCTCGCTTTACAACTTACAAAGTACATGCTTCAGTGTCCGATCGGACCCGAAATGTGTGCAAAAGAAATGTGCGCAAAAGAACTGTGCGCAATAGAAATGTGTACAAAAGAAATGTGCGCAAAAGAACTGTGTGTAAACGAACTGTGTAACAAACGTTTATTTACCTAATAAAATTAATAATAAATATCAAAAAATTTCGAACTTATATATGCATACATGCGTGTGTATATATATTAAATTATACAAAAACATCTGTTGTGTCCAAAAACAACGTGTCCAATTGAACGGTGCGCAAATGAAATGTGTTCAAACGAATTGTGCGCAATTGAAATGTGTCCAATCGAACGGTGTGCAACTTTATGTATCTGATATCACAGTGCACAATTGCAACGTATTCAATTGTAATGTACGCAAGTGAGCCTCTCCCGTTCTGTCTTCCTTGTGCGTGTGTCGTGTATCCTCGCGTTCAACGTCTTGCGCAACTTCGAACACATTACATGTTATGTACGGTGTTATATAAGGTGTCCCTCAAAATTTTGAAATTTAAATTTTGCAATGAAATAATTCTGGAAATATTAAATAATAAAAATTTTTATCAATTTTTTAGCAGTATTTTTTAAAGTAGCTTTTACTTTAGAACTTACCATTTATATGATCGTCTGTGAGTCTAATAATTGATAACCGAGCATGTAAAATTTCACTTAGCCTATATACGATAATTAATTGATATATGATCAAACTTTAATATCAATCTTGTTACTTATAAAATACTAAGGATATAAATATATATAAAATTGAAAATATTTATATACTTTTAATTTTCTATGTTTCCAACTTTTTATTATTAACTTTTTAATATCAACGTGTCGAAATTATTTTGTTACCTATAATATGCTAGTAACATGTGTGTGTGTATATATATATATATATATATATATATATATATATATATATTTGTGTATTTATATATAAAAATGGAAACATACGTATATGTGTTTATTATCAAATAATAATTAACAAGATAAATTCGGTATTCAATTGGTTAATTAATTATATTTAATTAATTTTATTTAATTATGTTTTTGTTTTACACATGTTGATATTAAAAAGATAATAATAAAAAATTGGAAACTTTATATATAAATAAATAAATAAAAGTATATATATATATATATATATATATATATATATATATTTAT